>JBAIZL010000003.1:62187574-62255074 GCA_036971475.1 Prosapia bicincta | reverse complement strand
TATATATATATATATATATATATATATATATACATATATATATATATATATATATATATATATATATCGCAAGATGTATTAATACAGAAATAAGACAAAATACAAATACAAGAATAACTATTGAATTTACATTGAATTGTAAATTTAATAATTATTCTTAATTAATAAATATTCTTGTATTTGAATAACCTATGTTGTTTTAAATTATTAAAAAAGAAAACTTATTTTATATTTATATATGTATATATATATATATATATATATATATATATATATCGCAAGATGTATTAATACAGAAATAAGACAAAATACAAATACAAGAATAACTATTGAATTTACATTGAATTGTAAATTCAATAATTATTCTTAATTAATAAATATTCTTGTATTTGAATAACCTATGTTGTTTTAAATTATTAAAAAAGAAAACATATTTTATATATATATATATATATATATATATATATATATATTTATTTATTTATTTATATTATTTTATAGTTTATATTAATTGTAATTATTTAATAAAAAGTAACTAAAATAATTTAGTTTGGCGTAAGTAAGAATTGATTTAAATTATATATATAACTTTTTTATTCTGATTTCTTATGAGTTATAGTCTACACTAGTAATGTTTTAGTTTTTCTACGCTATTTTTAATGATAAATTTGAAAATATTGAATAAAAATTGTATTATGTTCGACTTTAACAAATTAATAACCTAAAAATTAATAGTTATTAAAGAATTTTGCGTTCAGTTATTTAGGCTGTATTCTGGTGGCTATAAGTTATTTAGCTATTTTTTTTGTGCTCGTTTGTAAACATGGGTTAATTTTTAACCCGGCTAAATCGTGCATATGTTTTTTTTGCAAAAATCTGTATGAATGAACAATAGTTGAAATTTTAAAAATTTCCTTGAATCCCTACTTGTAAATATAGGCTACAGATATTTAGACTATATAGGCTATGTCTACCGTCGACCGACATAACGTTACAGTCAGTTAAAAACGGGTTTTATTCAAAAATTATGTCGATTTAAGAATATTGAATAAAACTAATAAACTTATTTTATTCTTTCTTAATTTATCTATTATTATTTCTTATTTCATTCAAATTCATCCGATTAAAAAATATTTTCAAATTAAAAATATACTTTTGAAATAAAACTTTGAAACTTTCAGGCCTAGGCCTGGTTGTATAAAAAGATTGATTTGATTTGGAACTGTATAAAAGTAGGCCTATATTTTATTTCTTTTTAGAGATATTTAATAAAGAAAAGCAGTAATTGTGTTTTGGTGGCTATATTTAGTTAATTTTTTGTTGTGTTCGTTTGTAAACATGGGTTAATTTGTAACCCGGAAAAATCGTGCATATGTTTTTTGCAAAAGTCTGTATGAATATACAATGAGTCAAAATTTTAAAAATATGCCTAAAATCCAGACTGGTACACGTAGGGGTCTACAGATATTTAAAAGTGTCTGGCGTCGGCCGATATAGTATTAAAGTCAGCTAAAACTTGTTCAAATAGTGTTTAAAAATGTTTTCGATTTAAAAATAATGGATAAACAAAATGAATGTATTTTATTGTTTTTAACTTTATTTCTATCTGTTATTTCCTCATCTTATAGTTTCTTAATTTATTCATATATGTCCGCTTAAAAAATTGATATCTTCAATTTTAAAAAGTACTTTATAAATAAATTTGTATATAAAAGTTTGTTTGATTTGGAGTATTTTAGGAATATTCAATTTATTTTTAGAATTCTATATAAATAAATATTAATGTTTGTTTGTACGTGTCGTATGCCTTGCTAAACCGTTCATCCGATCGACAAGAAGTTTTGGTAAGCTATAGATACACTCCTGGGAAGGTTCTGGTTTATTTGTAGCCCGATTGGGAGTTCCTAAGTCGATATTTTTCAAAAACAAAAACATTAAAAATGCTACCGCCTACTTTTCTGACCGACTCACTTATATTAAAATTAGGAGTTGTTATTACAGATGCAACTAATAATCAATAGAAGGCAATAATCACGCTGACGTAAGCTGATACTTAAATTAAGTGGAAATAAGATGTCTTAACGTTTTTATATGTATTTAGGTTAGTTTGCAAAACAGCTGTTTTATGCATAGGTTATACTACTTAATTTACAGTACAATATTAAATTAAAATTCTATTGAATTGAAAACTTCTTTAAATTATATGTTAATAAATCTCACTAAATTATTTTAATATAATCAATATGGATTTTATTTTTTGTGTATTAACGTATTATTTGAATGTAATATATATAGAATATGACTAAATTGTTTTGCTTTGTGAAAGATAAGAATTAGGTTACTATGTTTACGCTTTAGTACTAGAAATAATGATTCAAATTTATGTAGTAACTATGATGCCGAATGATTTCATGTATAATGGGCGGTGGCATATAGTTGTAGGCATAATATTAGTAACTATAATTACATGGTTAGATATGATCTAAAATAGATTGAATATTCTTGTATATTACAATAAACATTATACTTTGGAAAATCTTTTTTATCTTACGTTTTCATCCTGTTCGAAATGAATATTTATAAGTACGAAATGACGTCTGTCGGGTCTGCTATTATGTACATAAATACTAAATGAAGTTTAGCTAAACTTAATACAACATTCATTGACTGTTAGACGTTACATAGTTCACCTGGTTAGTTAGTACAGGTATGTAATAAATAAAGGCAAAATGATCGTGCAGTGGGTTTACAGCAATATGTCGTAACGTGGGGCGCAATATGATCGACAAACTCGACGGGGTGGCCAGCAGAATTGACAAGGGTTGTGCCTACATCTCCCGGCGTCCTAAACACAGAACTCCCGCGAATAAACGGAATTTCTAATAAAAGCTAACGAATTAAAAATTGTAAAATAGCGTTAATTTATAAAAGTGGCTGAAGCCATACGATAGTTATAAGTCTTTCGTATACTCCTAAAGAGTATCTGGCAAATATTATATAATAAGACCAAAAATAGGATGGAATTGTGAATATGCAGTTAAGGTAGCGAGTGGGTGTATATCGCGATATATCTCATGAAATTCCTCAAGTAAAAACCAGCACAAGAAGTCTAAAAACTAAAAATCTAGATAATCAATTATTCATTATGTTAGTTTTTAGTCTTTTAACTAAAGGATAGTTATTTAATAGTTTAATGCAAGCTAATTGTTTTTAAAAATTAAATGTATTTATTTTTATTTTCCTTTTTTTTAAGAAAATTTTGATTTTACAAGTTATAATCACATCCCTTTAAATTTTTTCTGTCCATGCCACTGGGAGAGAGATCATATTATTCAATTCCTACTATTATTTCACACTCTTGCTATATATATATATATATATATATATATATATATATATATATATATATATATATACATTTTGTTCAAATTTTCAATCGTTAATCAAATACTTTTTATTCATCAAATAAATTTGTTTAAAGTTGTAGTGGATGTTATTTGATTTGGATACAGTTATTTGAAATATCAATTCATTCATTAAATTTAATTTTATGAAATAATTTCGATTTCTATTTTGCCACTTATTATCACTCTGTCATATGTATATACATATTTATATTAATTGTGATTATTTAATAATAAAAGTAACTAGAACAAAATTTTTCTTTGTTGATTTAAATACGAATTCACTTTAATTTTGTTTTTTTTATCCCTCGTTATTCGCGGGGATTACGTTCCCCGAACCGCGAATACTGAAATAAACTGTATATGGAAATGGGAGGGTTACTTTCCACATAAAAAATGTGAACACTAGTTACAGCTATACTGTGTACACTTATAATACAGAATGGTATATTTACGTATTACATAATTACATACATATTTTTATTTACGTTTTCCTTCAATCCGAACTGAACACTTCCGCAAGTAGACGCGACGTTTCCAAAACTAGCAGACACGGCTGTAATAACTGACGCAAAAAACAAAATCCGAGTTAGTTACGGCCTCTGGATACGATTATTAATGTTTGGATTTCGAAAACTATGAAATTAACAGTAAGTAAACAGAAGTGATGTTAAAAGTATGTGTGGAGTTGGATGCGGCCACTGGATTGACTCATAGTTGTTTGTCAGTGACGATAACGTCACTTGTTATAAATAATAAATGCCTGAGTCTTGAGTAGTAGGCCTAGTAGTGTACACTATAACGGATGTTTGGAGAATAATCCAAACACAAAGATTTCTTTGTGATAAGTAACTACAGTACAAAATAAATAAGACGTGAACACGTGATCCTACAATCTGCGCAGTAACTATACTGTATTTCTTGTTTTCTCTTTAAAAAAACGATATATATTGGCTGGATATTCTGTAATTTTGCCAAACACGAATAAGCGTAACCGCGAATACCGAACCCGCAAATAGCAAGGGTCTACTGTGCTCGTTTTCATAATCGATGTTGTATTTATAACAATTAAGACATTGCATTGCCTTATTTTTAAGTGCACATTAATTGCAGTTTAAAGTACACAAAAATAAAACCGCCTATAAATAATAGTGGTTTGATCAATATTCGAAGCTGTGGTTTATTGTGACGGCATACAACACATTTGCTAATTAAATTCGCTGTAGCAAATCTCATAGAAAGCTACACAATTTAGAATTAATATTAAGTTAATTAGAGCTTAGCGAGTGAGAACAATTCACAACGGTAAATATTAAAAGAGTTCACTCAAAATCTCACTACACACTAGTTAGTAGTAACCAATCACTGATGAAAGCGACATCGTCGTTGAAACTAGTCTGTATGTATTAATAAACTAGTACGTAGTGAGATTTTGAGTGAATTCTTTTTATATTTAGTGTCAAATTGTCTTTTTAAAAGTCATTATAGAGTGGTTCCAGTCCACTGATTGATGTAACTAGGAAAACAAGTTTATTTGAAAACATCGATATTTTTGTTTACAATTCTAACTCTCAGTGTAGAATCCCCCTTCACTGACGAATATATAATAAATAACATTAAAAACCCACCACTATAATTTCTTTTAACCTTATGTACGTTTCAGTTGCAAAGGACCTATCTTTAGGGACAACGAACAACATATGTCTTGTAACTTGGGTCCTTTGCAACCCAAATGTACATAGGGTTAATAGAAATGTAATCAGATTAGAGGGCTTTATGTGTTATTGAAGCTAATACTTCATGATGACTGGGACCCTTCTTTATGGACCATCAGCAACCGCAGCTCATTTAGGCGGTTTAGAGTTGCAAAACTTCATAAATATGTTTCTAGGCGAACCAGTGTCGAGAAGGTTCTGCGGTTATGAAGTAGGAGGCTCGGCTTCCTACTGTTTCTGTAATAAAAGAAATAAATACTTGAAACATATCAACATGCTTTACAACTAAACCTGGAAGTGGCATCCTGACGCTGGGTGACTTTAGAGCCCGTAAGGAAATGGCATCCACATGCTGGGTAACTTTACAGCACGTAAGGAAGTTGCATACTCACGTTGGGTGACTTTACAGCCCGTAAGGAGGTGGCATCCTCACGCTGGGTGACTTTACAGCCCGTAAGGAAGCGGCATCCTGACGCTGGGTGACTTTACAACCCGTAAGGAAGTGGCATACTCACGTTGGGTGATTTTACAGCCCGTAAGGAAGTGGCATCCTCACGCTGGGTGACTTTAAAGCCCGTAAGGAAGCGGCATCCTCATGCTGGGTGACTTTACAGCCCACAAGGAGGTGGCATTCTCACGCTGGGTGACTTTACAGCCCTTAAGGAAGTGGCATCCTCTCGCTGGGTGACGTCACAGCCCGTAAGGAAGTCTTATACATACATACATACATATATATATATATATATATATATATATATATATATATATATATATATATATATATATATATATATACACTAGCTTTCAGCGTTACCCGGCGCACGTTGCTGCCCCAGAAATCAAAATTTTATAATGTTAAATTACTAATTAATTTTCCAATAAGAAAAGCAAATCAAACATCTAAATAAATACATTTCATTTACTGCAATGCTAGAGGATAGACAATGTGTCCCGTCATTTCATTAAGTGTTCCAACACGTGAGAACGCAACATATAATTGTCTGGGAGAAAAGCACGAATGTTCCAGATTTATTCCAGCAATAGTCAATGATTGTCCTTGTACCTTATTTATGATTATTGCGAATGTAAGACGCAAAGGAAATTATAATCGTTTGAGGTGGTGCCATGTGAATGAATCTATATCAACTTTACAAGAACATCCTGGGAATATGTTAAACATTCACCCCAACTTGCATTAACTTCTGTTCAGAGGTTTAGGCGTCGCTAAGACACATACATACATCGGTTTTTGAACCATCCTAAGCCTGTAGGGTGGAGCCCTGTGAATGGATCTACAACAAACATCACACGAACTTTCCTGGGAATATGTTAAACAATCCCTCTAAATTTCGTTAACCTATGTTCAGCTGTCTAGACATCCCTCACACATACATACATACAAGATACATATATACACACATACATACATACATCGAGGTCTGAACCATCCTAAGCCTCTGAGGTGGTGCCCTGTGAATGGATTTACACCAAACGTCACACGAACTATCCTGGAAATATGTTAAACAATCCCTCATACTTGCATTATCTTCTGTACAGCGGTTTATTCGTCCGTAAGGTATATATATATATACACACACACACATACTTACATCGGTTTTTGAACCATCCTAAGCCTCTGGGGTGGAGCCCTGTGGATGGATCTACACCAAACGTCACACGAACTATCCTGGAAATATGTTAAACAATCCCTCCAACTTGCATTATCTTCTGTACAGCGGTTTATTCGTCCGTAAGGTATATATATATATACACACAAACACACATACTTACATCGGTTTCTGAACCATCCTAAGCCTCTGGGGTGGAGCCCTGTGGATGGATCTACACCAAACGTCACACGAACTATCCTGGAAATATGTTAAACAATCCCTCCAACTTGCATTATCTTCTGTACAGCGGTTTATTCGTCCGTAAGGTATATATATATATATACACACACACACACATACTTACATCGGTTTCTGAACCATCCTAAGCCTCTGGGGTGGAGCCCTGTGGATGGATCTACACCAAACGTCACACGAACTATCCTGGAAATATGTTAAACAATACCTCCAACTTGCATTATCTTCTGTACAGCGGTTTATTCGTCCGTAAGGTATATATATATATATATACACACACACACATACTTACATCGGTTTCTGAACCATCCTAAGCCTCTGGGGTGGAGCCCTGTGGATGGATCTACACCAAACGTCACACGAACTATCCTGGAAATATGTTAAACAATACCTCCAACTTGCATTATCTTCTGTACAGCGGTTTATTCGTCCGTAAGGTATATATATATATATATACACACACACACACATACTTACATCGGTTTCTGAACCATCCTAAGCCTCTGGGGTGGAGCCCTGTGGATGGATCTACACCAAACGTCACAAGAACTATCCTGGAAATATGTTAAACAATCCCTCCAACTTGCATTATCTTCTGTACAGCGGTTTATTCGTCCGTAAGGTATGTATATATATATATACACACACACACACACACACACACATACTTACATCGGTTTCTGAACCATCCTAAGCCTCTGGGGTGGAGCCCTGTGGATGGATCTACACCAAACGTCACAAGAACTATCCTGGAAATATGTTAAACAATCCCTCTAAATTGCATTAACTTCTGTTCAGCAGTCTTAGCGTCCATAAGACACATACATCGGTTTTTGAACCATCCTAAGCATCTGGGGCGGAACACAGTGGATGGATCTACACCAAACTTTACACGAGCTATCCTGGGAATATGTTAAACAATCACTCAAAATTTTATTATATATATATATATATATATATATATATATATATATATATAAATTTAAAATGGGAGAAATAGGTATTTAATTTTAAAGATCTACTGTTAATCACATTGTCAAGGTGTTATAAAATGAATCCTAAAGTAACGTATTTAATATTTCAACTATTAAATATACATATATGCGAAACACATATTAGAAGGAAATATTACGCTTAATAACTAGAATAAAACATATTGGGTTTAAGGATTAGCATTAAAAGACCTTTTCACCTGTTTTCCTAAAGAAGGCGACGCTGGCGTTTTTTATACTATATTAGAATACAAATATAAAAAGCATAATAAATTTAGCTCTAATAATGTCCCGGGATAAAACATCTTGGGTGAAAGGTTTAGCATTTAAAAACGTTTTACGCTCAATCAATAATTTTCAAAAACTCGGCGTCTGTGGGCACAGGAAAAGTTTTATCTAATTTCAGCATTGGTAAGACATGTGGCCAGCAACATGTAGCTCTTTATAGATTCAGCATTGTATTTGATAACGACAGCAATAAGCTTCCCATCACATGTTTTGGATGAAGGAGATGCAATAGCAATATGATTTGATTATTACCATAGCAGCTTTCTTTTGGTCTTTCTTTGGTCAGGTGATGAAAACGTTAAGAGAAGTGACATTTTGTTAAGGCCTTGAAGCCGGATGACTTATACTACAACACTCATTGTGTACCATAAATACAATGACAGCTCGGTAAAATATGTCAACAATACATCAACAATGAGGTAATTAGTTGGGAGTTAGTCAATGAGTTTCATTTACGTGGGCAGAAATATCCCAAGCAATTGCTCAAGTGGTGACTCCTTCAGCGGGACGGGAGATAAGACAGGGCTGGACTTCTTCCCGGTTTCATAATTTCCAACTGCATCAGTGACTAGTAAAGATTATCATACCACATTCCCAGCAATCAAAAAATTAAGTCGATAGCCAAACTTTTAAATTTGAAATCTTTAGTAAAGTGTTTTCGACTTTTTTAGAACTTGCGTTGTATGTGAATTATTTTTCATGTTCAGTCATCAACCTTTTATTTTGTGTTCCTTTATTAACCGTGTTTATATTATTAAGTCTTTTCCAAAATTATTTAAGAAACGAGAAATAGGAAGTGATTGGAATTTTAACAATCATTGGACATCTAATTATTATTTATAGAAAATAATAGGAAAGGGCTATTTCTTAATTACAGCAAAATGTCTGTGTTGCAATAATATAACCTGAAACGCCAATATGAGAGTCTGCATGCAAAATGTTTAGTATCCTGGCAGGTGCAGCTTAGAGAATAGGTAATCCCAGAGTCGGTAACCTTCTTAGATCCTGTACGTAGAGAGTATGTAACCCCAGACTCAGAAACCTTCTCAGATCCCGTACGTAGAGAGTAGGTAGTCCCAGGGTCGGTAACCTTCTGAAACCCGTACTTAGACAGTAGGTAGTCTCAGACTCGGTAACCTTCTTACATCCTGTACGTAGAGAGTAGGTAACCCCAGAATCGCTAACCTTCTCAGGTCCTGTACGTAGAGAGTAGGTAGCCCCAGACTCAGGAACCTTCTCAGGTCCCGTACGTAGAGAGTAGGTACTGCCAGGCTCTGTAACCTTCTGAAACCCGTACTTAGTAGGTAGTCTCAGACTCGCTAACCATCTCAGGTCCCGTACGTAGAGAGTAGTTACTCCCAGAGTTGGTAACCTTCTGAGGCCCGTACTTAGACAGTAGATAGTCTCAGACTCGGTAACCTTCTTACATCCTGTACGTAGAGAGTAGGTAACCCCAGACTCAGGCACCTTCTCATGTCCCGTACGTAGGGAATAGGTAGTCCCAGACTCGGTCCCCATCTCAGGACCCGTACTTAGATAATAGATAGTCTCAGAGTCGGTAACCTTCTTAGAACCTGTACGTAGAGAGTAGGTAGCCTTCTTAGATCCTGTACGTAGAGAGTAGATAACCCCACATTCGGTAACCTTCTGAGAACCCGTACTTAGACAGTAGGTAGTCTCAGACTCGGTAACCTTCTTAGATACTCTACATAGAGATAAATTGATCCCATACTTAATGATTCTCTCAGGTCCCATACCTAAAAAAGGTAATTCCAGATTCGCTAACTTTCTCAGGTATTGTACTTAAAGAGTAAGTAGAGCCAGAATCGGAATGTATAGATACTACTACACTTAAACTAAGTGATATCTAAAAATCTGTGGTAGTGTTACCTAAATGAAGCACCTCTGTATTATAGACCAGATCCACCTGGTTCTGTGTCCCCTGGCTTTGTCACTTCCTATGTCCCTGGCTACGCCTCTGTCTATGCTTCCAAGCTGCGTCAATGCCTTGTCTCCTAGCTACGTCTCTGTCTGTACCCCCTGGATCGGTCTCGTCCTGTGCCCCCTGACTTTATCACTGCCTATGCCCCTGATTACGCCTCTGTCTATGCTTCCAAGGTACGTCAATGCCTACATCAATAGCTACATCTCTGTCTGTACCTCCTGAATCCGCCTCGTCCTGTGTCTCCAGGTTTTGTCCCTGCCTATGCCCCTGATTACGCCTCTGTATATGCTTCAAAGCTTCGTCAATGCCTATGTTTCCTAGCTACTTCTCGGTCTGTACCCCTTGAATCCGCCTCGTCCTGTGATCCCTGGCTTTGTCACTGCCTATGTCCCTGATTACGCCTCTGCCTAGCCTTCCTAGCTGCATCGATGCCTATGTCTCCTAGCTACTCTCTGTCTGTTTCTCCTGGATCCACCTCGTCCTGTGCCCACTGGCTCTGTCTCTGCCTATACCCTTCATTACGCCTCTGTCTGTGCTTCCAAGCTTCGTCAATGCATATGTTTCCTAGCAACGTCTCTGTCTGTACCCCCTGAGTCTGCCTCGTCCTGTGATCCCTGGCTTTGTCACTGCCTATGTCCCTGATTACGCCTCTGCCTATGCTTCCTAGCTGCATCAATGCCTATGTTTCCTAGCTACGTTTCGGTCTGTACCCCTGAATCCACCTCGCCCTGTGTATCCAGGTTTTGTCCCTGCTTATGCCACTGATTACGCCTCTGCCTATGCTTCCTAGCTGCATCAATGCCTATGTTTCCTAGCTACGTTTCGGTCTGTACCCCTGAATCCGCCTCGTCCTGTGATCCCTGGCTTTGTCACTGCCTATGTCCCTGATTACGCCTCTGCCTAGCCTTCCTAGCTGCATCGATGCCTATGTCTCCTAGCTACTCTCTGTCTGTTTCTCCTGGATCCACCTCGTCCTGTGCCCACTGGCTCTGTCTCTGCCTATACCCTTCATTACGCCTCTGTCTGTGCTTCCAAGCTTCGTCAATGCATATGTTTCCTAGCAACGTCTCTGTCTGTACCCCCTGAGTCTGCCTCGTCCTGTAATCCCTGGCTTTGTCACTGCCTATGTCCCTGATTACGCCTCTGCCTATGCTTCCTAGCTGCATCAATGCCTATGTTTCCTAGCTACGTTTCGGTCTGTACCCCTGAATCCAACTCGCCCTGTGTCTCCAGGTTTTGTCCCTGCTTATGCCACTGATTACGCCTCTGTCTATGCTTTTAAGCTACTTCAGGGCCTATTTTTCTCAGCTAATCTCCTATCTGTGTCCCATAGATATATACCTGTATATGGTCCCTGGTTTTCGTCTCTCCTTATACCCCTGACTACACCTCTGCCTATGTCCCTGTCTCGGCTATAACATTGCCATTATTCTTTGGCTACGTTTATGTCCCCTTGATACTCCCCTGCCTATGTTTCCTTTTTAGCTACCTTTTCGTGTTAGTTAGATGCTCACCAGACTTCGTCCTTTGGATACGTCTATACTATTACGTCCATTGGATACGTCTATACTATTAACATAGACAACTAGAAAACGAGAATGGAACAATAAGACAATTAAAACAAGGAACAGTTCCAAATTAAAAATACCCTAAAAGGTACATCAAATAAAGCTTTTTAATTAAAAAATATTTTTTTACAGAAAAGATTTGTAAATTTCAATATTTTTTAATAAATGAAATAATTTTAGCTTTATAAAAGGTCGCTATCGTTAATACTATTTTCTGCCTAAAAAATCTGTCACTTTACTATGGTTTCTATAGCCTTAAAAAGCTCGGGGATTACCGTGCTAAAGTATGTGTCAATGTCGGTAGGTAGTGTAATAAAAGGTCGGTAGGGAGGTCAATATCTTCGCATTAAGGGACAGTCTAATCTTGCTTCCTTTAGAAGGGTTTCTGACCTTTAATCAATTTCATATTGGCAACGTTATAATCGTATATTTGAACTGTCATGAATACCAGTCTAAACTGTCATAATGGTATGATGAGTTAGTGAGGACTTTTAATAACGCCAACACTGTGAGCCTTTTCATCAGCATTGTAAGTTAATATTCTGGCTTATGAGGGCTTGTATGTACTAATAAAAAATACATGTAACAAGGCAATATCTCATGAGATAATATATATATATATATATATATATATATATATATATATATATATATATATATATAAGATAATAAGAGAGAGAGAGAGAGAGAGAGTGTGGTTGTGTTAGGTTGATAGGTATTCCTTAAAGGATGAAAAAATATGATGAACAGTTAATATCCGGATTACATCCGTTCATTTTATAGTGCATACAAACGCAGTTTCGACATTTCCCAAATTCTCAACTAGTGTTGACGGTGACTAGCATTCGGATCTTTTTAAAATAATTGGTTCATCGCGCTAACCCAGAGTCTTACGACTGCTGTATTGTGCCGTAACTTAAGTTGCCTATACGCTACATCGTAGGAACTCTCCCTATCTACGCAAGCTTTCTACACGTACTGTTTGACCGGCTCGATTAATTAGTAAAACGACATAAAAACAATTAACCAACAAATTCACTCAGCAATCTACAAAAATTAAGTTATTATAATTATATGGTTCAAATACATTGTTTACATTAAAAATTTGAAAAACACAGCCTTTTTGGAAAAAAACGTAGGGACCAAACTACTTCTAGCTTATTAATTTGACAGAATGTAAACACAAATTGTGCTAGTGTTGATTTACCACTGAGGAACATGTATTGTGGTAAACATGTCAAAACGTTTGAGAGAATTGGGTTATTCAAGTGCGTGTTGTAGCTTACAACTTAAGAATAAGCTTTCAAGTACTTAAACATAAACTTAAGAAATATTCGAGCATAAACTTACTATACTTAACAATAGGGATGGGCCAATTCCTAAAATTTTCGATTCCGATTCCGATTTCGATTCTAAAATTTTCCGTTCGATTCTCGATTCTTTAGTCGATTCTCGATTCTTTCAAGTTATATTAGCTTACATGCTAGTTCTCTAATAATTAATTTAGTTAACATTGTGGTCATATGGCAAAACCTTTTAAAAGTTTCTGTTAACCGTCATCGAATTGACGCGACGGCCAGTACCCTGAACCGAATACCGTCGGGCCTCTTAACGCTTTATGCTTATTAGTACTACTCAGCTGGTGTTGCTACTTTTGGAAAAATGAAGGCACAGTACTTAACAACAAGCTTTACACTATTTACAGATGTAATTACGATGGTTTTTTTTTTGATAGATAAACGCCGACGAGATTAAAAACATGATGTAATTCTAAGAGCTTTTTGTCCGTAGTTACGGGCCGACACACAAATTTGTTATAACGTATTGCAATGATTTTCACTACTGTTTTCAAAATTTCACAAAACCTTAAAAGTTAGTCGGAAATATTGACTAAATATTTAGTTGTAAAATAATCCTTAAAAACGGACTTTGGGAAAGTTAAGTACAAACATTGATACACTTAAGATAAACTCATTCTTACTAGGAAGTAAATTATAACGTAAATTCCTTAACAAGTAAATTATTTGGTGTTAAAACGTTTACTTAATATGAATCTTGGATAGTATTTACTAGACCTGTAGCATTACTTATCAGAGAGAGAATATATAACACTTTAGTTCTATATTCAAAATATTTATAAACTCACAAATCAATCACATGTGACACGTTTACGTGTCTTAGTGATAGGCGCCAAAACACTTTTATCACCACTCAGTTTATTATTTGGGTAACCGGGACATGGAATTATGGTTTTGTTGTTTCTTGCTAACACAAAACACAAAAAATATCAAAACAGTGTTGCACAGATAATAAAATTTAATTAAATCAAAAATAATGTCTGGTCAATTGGTCCGACGGAGTTTATTTACGTTCCATTTACGGTAGGAAAAAACTATGTTGGGCCAGTTGGTACGACACGTATTTTTATAAATATTAAGATAAGAAACGTATATTCATACTTAGATATGATAGGGGAACAAAGTATAAGAACACATTATTTAAAAATGAGCTTAAAATATTTAGGCAATTCTCTATGAAAACGCCGATATTGTGGCCGGCAGCTAAAGTATTAAGGTGCAGTGACGCGTTAGCTTTGTTTGTTAAACTACACGAACTATTTCACCTGTAAGTTTATATTACTGTACATTATTTTGCTATATTTGTAGCTACTGTGCGGATCTGTTTATCATGTAATAAATAGTTTCATTTGCTATTACAATCGTGTTTATTTTTTTTCGCTCCCAAATATATTACATTACTGTGAGAGTGATATCTGCCCACGTGTCTTACTGCCACTGATTTAGAGATGTCAGAACAAAACACACAAAAAGTACAGTAAAAACTCGATTAACCGTGGCCATGATGGTTAAGCGAATAGACGGATAACAGAAACACTGTATTATTCCTCCGAAACTTAACCTCAATAAATTATATTATAGACAGATATCACTCTCACAGTAATGTAATATATTTGGGAGCGAAAAAAAATAAACACGATTGTAATAGCAAATGAAACTATTTATTACATGATAAACAGATCCGCACAGTAGCTACAAATATAGCAAAATAATGTACAGTAATATAAACTTACAGGTGAAATAGTTCGTGTAGTTTAACAAACAAAGCTAACGCGTCACTGCACCTTAATACTTTATCTGCCGGCCACAATATCGGCGTTTTCATAGAGAATTGCCTAAATATTTTAAGCTCATTTTTAAATAATGTGTTCTTATACTTTGTTCCCCTATCATATCTAAGTATGAATATACGTTTCTTATCTTAATATTTATAAAAATACGTGTCGTACCAACTGGCCCAACATAGTTTTTTCCTACCGTAAATGGAACGTAAATAAACTCCGTCGGACCAATTGACCAGACATTATTTTTGATTTAATTAAATTTTATTATCTGTGCAACACTGTTTTGATATTTTTTGTGTTTTGTGTTAGCAAGAAACAACAAAACCATAATTCCATGTCCCGGTTACCCAAATAATAAACTGAGTGGTGATAAAAGTGTTTTGGCGCCTATCACTAAGACACGTAAACGTGTCACATGTGATTGATTTGTGAGTTTATAAATATTTTGAATATAGAACTAAAGTGTTATATATTCTCTCTCTGATAAGTAATGCTACAGGTCTAGTAAATACTATCCAAGATTCATATTAAGTAAACGTTTTAACACCAAATAATTTACTTGTTAAGGAATTTACGTTATAATTTACTTCCTAGTAAGAATGAGTTTATCTTAAGTGTATCAATGTTTGTACTTAACTTTCCCAAAGTCCGTTTTTAAGGATTATTTTACAACTAAATATTTAGTCAATATTTCCGACTAACTTTTAAGGTTTTGTGAAATTTTGAAAACAGTAGTGAAAATCATTGCAATACATTATAACAAATTTGTGTGTCGGCCCGTAACTACGGACAAAAAGCTCTTAGAATTACATCATGTTTTTAATCTCGTCGGCGTTTATCTATCAAAAAAAAAACCATCGTAATTACATCTGTAAATAGTGTAAAGCTTGTTGTTAAGTACTGTGCCTTCATTTTTCCAAAAGTAGCAACACCAGCTGAGTAGTACTAATAAGCATAAAGCATTAAGAGGCCCGACGGTATTCGGTTCAGGGTACTGGCCGTCGCGTCAATTCGATGACGGTTAACAGAAACTTTTAAAAGGTTTTGCCATATGACCACGATGTTAACTAAATTAATTATTAGAGAACTAGCATGTAAGCTAATATAACTTGAAAGAATCGAGAATCGACTAAAGAATCGAGAATCGAACGGAAAATTTTAGAATCGAAATCGGAATCGGAATCGAAAATTTTAGGAATCGGCCCATCCCTAGTTATTACTAAATAGTTATTAAATATATAAACCTATTTAAATTTTGATAAATCTCAATACAAATAATTCAATGTAACGATAATACTAAGTTATGTATTTTCAAACCAATTTTTGAAATGATAAAAATTCTTTGTAGTGTCTGATACTTTTAAAGAACTGATTTCAAATGAAATTGTTTAAAAAAATTGTATTCAGAAAACATCTAATAATTTTTTTTTGTATCTACACTATTTTATTATTAACTGCAATAAAAACTAGACTTTATTGAATACATTAATCAAATAAAGATAGTTGTTATTACTTCATTTGCAGGGTGGTAGTCAGTGGTATTGTGCGATAGTTGTTATTACTTCGTTTGCAGGGTGGTAGTCAGTGGTATTGTGCGATAGTTGTTATTACTTCGTATGCAGGGTGGTAGTCAGTGGTATTGTGCGATAGTTGTTATTACTTCACTTGCAGGGTGACAGTCAGTGGGACTGTGCGATAGTTGTTATTACTACATTTGCAGGGTGACAGTCAGTGGGACTGTGCGATAGTTGTTATTACTTCATTTGCAGGGTGGTAGACAGTGGTATTGTGCGATAGTTGTTATTACTTCATTTGCAGGGTGACAGTTAGTGGGACTGTGCGATAGTTGTTATTACTTCATTTGCAGGGTGGTAGTCAGTGGTATTGTGCGATAGTTGTTATTACTTCGTTTGCAGGGTGGTAGTCAGTGGTATTGTGCGATAGTTGTTATTACTTCACTTGCAGGGTGACAGTCAGTGGGACTGTGCGATAGTTGTTATTACTACATTTGCAGGGTGACAGTCAGTGGGACTGTGCGATAGTTGTTATTACTTCATTTGCAGGGTGGTAGACAGTGGTATTGTGCGATAGTTGTTATTACTTCATTTGCAGGGTGACAGTTAGTGGGACTGTGCGATAGTTGTTATTACTTCATTTGCAGGGTGGTAGTCAGTGGGATTGTGCGATAGTTGTTATTACTTCATTTGCAGGGTGGCAGTCAGTGGGACTGTGCGATAGTTGTTATTACTTCATTTGCAGGGTGACAGTCAGTGGGATTGTGCGATAGTTGTTATTACTTCATTTGCAGGGTGGTAGTCAGTGGGACTGTGCGATAGTTGTTATTACTTCATTTACAGGGTGGTAGTCAGTGGTATTGTGCGATAGTTGTTATTACTTCATTTGCAGGGTGGTAGACAGTGGTATTGTGCGATAGTTATTATTACTTCATTTGTAGGGTGACAGTCAGTGGGACTGTGCGATAGTTGTTATTACTTCATTTACAGGGTGGTAGTCAGTGGTATTGTGCGATAGTTGTTATTACTTCATTTGCAGGGTGGTAGTCAGTGGGACTGTGCGATAGTTGTTATTACTTCATTTGCAGGGTGACAGTCAGTGGGATTGTGCGATAGTTGTTATTACTTCATTTGCAGGGTGATAGTCAGTGGGACTGTGCGATAGTTGTTATTACTTCATTTACAGGGTGGTAGTCAGTGGTATTGTGCGATAGTTGTTATTACTTCATTTGCAGGGTGGTAGACAGTGGTATTGTGCGATAGTTATTATTACTTCATTTGTAGGGTGACAGTCAGTGGGACTGTGCGATAGTTGTTATTACTTCATTTGCAGGGTGGTAGACAGTGGTATTGTGCGATAGTTGTTATTACTTCATTTGCAGGGTGACAGTCAGTGGGATTGTGCGATAGTTGTTATTACTTCATTTGCAGGGTGACAGTCAGTGGGACTGTGCGATAGTTGTTATTACTTCATTTGCAGGGTGGTAGACAGTGGTATTGTGCGATAGTTGTTATTACTTCATTTGCAGGGTGACAGTCAGTGGGATTGTGCGATAGTTGTTATTACTTCATTTGCAGGGTGGTAGACAGTGGTATTGTGCGATAGTTGTTAATACTTCATTTGCAGGGTGACAGTCAGAGGTATTGTGCGATAGTTGTTATTACTTCACTTGCAGGGTGACAGTCAGTGGGACTGTGCGATAGTTGTTATTACTTCATTTGCAGGGTGACAGTCAGTGCGACTGTGCGATAGTTGTTATTACTTCATTTGCAGGGTGACAGTCAGTGGGATTGTGCGATAGTTGTTATTACTTTATTTGCAGGGTGGTAGACAGTGGTATTGTGCGATAGTTGTTATTACTTCACTTGCAGGGTGACAGTCAGTGGGACTGTGCGATAGTTGTTATTACTTTATTTGCAGGGTGGTAGACAGTGGTATTGTGCGATAGTTGTTATTACTTCACTTGCAGGGTGACAGTCAGTGGGACTGTGCGATAGTTGTTATTACTTCATTTGCAGGGTGGCAGTCAGTGGGACTGTGCGATAGTTGTTATTACTTCATTTGCAGGGTGGTAGTCAGTGGTATTGTGCGATAGTTGTTATTACTTCATTTGCAGGGTGGTAGTCAGTGGTATTGTGCGATAGTTGTTATTACTTCATTTGCAAGGTGGTAGACAGTGGTATTGTGCGATAGTTGTTATTACTTCATTTGCAGGGTGACAGTCAGTGGGATTGTGCGATAGTTGTTATTACTTCATTTGCAGGGTGGTAGACAGTGGTATTGTGCGATAGTTGTTAATACTTCATTTGCAGGGTGACAGTCAGAGGTATTGTGCGATAGTTGTTATTACTTCACTTGCAGGGTGACAGTCAGTGGGACTGTGCGATAGTTGTTATTACTTCATTTGCAGGGTGACAGTCAGTGGGACTGTGCGATAGTTGTTATTACTTCATTTGCAGGGTGACAGTCAGTGGGATTGTGCGATAGTTGTTATTACTTTATTTGCAGGGTGGTAGACAGTGGTATTGTGCGATAGTTGTTATTACTTCACTTGCAGGGTGACAGTTAGTGGGACTGTGCGATAGTTGTTATTACTTCATTTGCAGGGTGGCAGTCAGTGGGATTGTGCGATAGTTGTTATTACTTCATTTGCAGGGTGGCAGTCAGTGGGATTGTGCGATAGTTGTTATTACTTCATTTGCAGGGTGGTAGTCAGTGGTATTGTGCGATAGTTGTTATTACTTTATTTGCAGGGTGGTAGACAGTGGTATTGTGCGATAGTTGTTATTACTTTATTTGCAGGGTGGTAGACAGTGGTATTGTGCGATAGTTGTTATTACTTCATTTGCAGGGTGACAGTCAGTGGGATTGTGCGATAGTTGTTATTACTTCATTTGCAGGGTGGTAATCAGTGGTATTGTGCGATAGTTGTTATTACTTTATTTGCAGGGTGGTAGACAGTGGTATTGTGCGATAGTTGTTTATACTTCATTTGCAGGGTGACAGTCAGTGGGAATGTGCGATAGTTGTTATTACTTCATTTGCAGGGTGGTAGTCAGTGGTATTGTGCGATAGTTGTTATTACTTCATTTGCAGGGTGGTAGTCAGTGGTATTGTGCGATAGTTGTTATTACTTCATTTGCAGGGTGACAGTCAGTGGGACTGTGCGATAGTTGTTATTACTTCATTTGCAGGGTGGTAGTCAGTGGTATTGTGCGATAGTTGTTTATACTTCATTTGCAGAGAGGCAGTCAGTGGTATTGTGCGATAGTTGTTTATACTTCAATTGCAGAGAGGCAGTCAGTGGTATTGTGCGATAGTTGTTTATACTTCATTTGCAGAGAGGCAGTCAGTGGGATTGTGCGATAGTTGTTTATACTTCATTTGCAGAGTGGCAGTCAGTGGAACTGTGCGATAATTGCTATTACTTCATTTGCAGGGTGGTAGTCAGTGGTATTGTGCGATAGTTGTTATTACTTCATTTGCAGAGAGGCAGTCAGTGGGATTGTGCGATAGTTGTTTATACTTCATTTGCAGAGTGGCAGTCAGTGGAACTGTGCGATAGTTGTTATTACTTCATTTGCAGGGTGGCAGTCAGTGGGATTGTACGATAGTTGTTAATACTACATTTCCAGGGTGGCAGTCAGTGGGATTGAGCGATAGTTGTTTATACTCCATTTGCAGGGTTTTAGTCAGTGGGATTGTGCGATAGTTGTTTATACTTCATTTGCAGAAGCAGTCAGTGAGATTGTGCGATAGGTGTTCATACTTCATTTGCATGTTGGCAGTCAGTGGGATTGTGTGATAGTTGTTAATACTTCATTTACAGGGTGGCAGTCAGTGGGATTGTGCGATAGTTGTAATTACTTCATTTGCAGGGTGGCAGTCATTGGGATTGTGCGATAGTTGTTAATACTTCATTTGCAGGGTGGCAGTCTGTGGGATTGTGCGATAGTTGTTAATACTTCATTTGCAGGGTGGTAGTCAGTGGGATTGTACGATAGTTGTTAATACTTCATTTGCAGGGTGGCAGTCAGTGGGATTGTGCGATAGTTGTTTATACTTCATTTGCAGAGGCAGTCAGTGGACTGTAATAAAGGAGTAACTACGTTTTTAACAGAGTGCAGTCAGTGGGACTGTGCGATCGTTGTTAATACTTCATTTTCAGGGTGACAGTCAGTGGGATTGTGCGATAGTTGTTAATACTTCATTTGCAGGGTTTTAGTCAGTGGGATTGTGCGATAGTTGTTTATACTTCATTTGCAGAAGCAGTCAGTGAGATTGTGCGATAGGTGTTCATACTTCATTTGCATGTTGGCAGTCAGTGGGATTGTGTGATAGTTGTTAATACTTCATTTACAGGGTGGCAGTCAGTGGGATTGTGCGATAGTTGTAATTACTTCATTTGCAGGGTGGCAGTCATTGGGATTGTGCGATAGTTGTTAATACTTCATTTGCAGGGTGGCAGTCTGTGGGATTGTGCGATAGTTGTTAATACTTCATTTGCAGGGTGGTAGTCAGTGGGATTGTACGATAGTTGTTAATACTTCATTTGCAGGGTGGCAGTCAGTGGGATTGTGCGATAGTTGTTAATACTTCATTTGCAGGGTGGCAATCAGTGGGACTGTGCGATATTTGTTTATACTTCATATGCAAAGTGTCAGTCAGTGGGACTGTGCGATAGTTGTTTATACATTATTTGCAGAGAGGCAGTCAGTGGGATTGTGCGATAGTTGTTAATACTTCATTTGCAGGGTGGCAGTCAGTGGGATTGTGCGATAGTTGTTTATACTTCATTTGCAGAAGGAGTCAGTGAGATTGTGCGATAGGTGTTCATACTTCATTTGCATGTTGGCAGTCAGTGGGATTGTGTGATAGTTGTTATTACTTCATTTGCAGGGTGGCAGTCAGTGGGATTGTGCGATAGTTGTTTATACTTCATTTGCAGAAGCAGTCAGTGAGATTGTGCGATAGGTGTTCATACTTCATTTGCATGTTGGCAGTCAGTGGGATTGTGCGATAGTTGTTAATACTTCATTCGCAGGGTGGCAATCAGTGGGACTGTGCGATATTTGTTTATACTTCATATGCAAAGTTTCAGTAAGTGGGACTGTGCGATAGTTGTTTATACTTCATTTCTAGAGAGGCAGTCAGTGGTATTGTGCGATAGTTGTTAATACTTCATTTGCAAAGAAGCAGTCAGTAGACTGTAACAAAGGAGTAACTACGTTTTTTGCAGAGTGCTGTCAGTGGGACTGTGCGATAGTTGTTAATACTTCATTTGCAGGGTGGCAGTCAGTGGGATTTTGCGATAGTTGTTAATACTTCATTTGCAGGGTGGTAGTCAGTGGTATTGTGCGATAGTTGTTTATACTTCATTTGCAGAGAGGCAGTCAGTGGGATTGTGCGATAATTGTTAATACTTCATTTGCAGGGTGGTAGTCAGTGGTATTGTGCGATAGTTGTTTATACTTCATTTGCAGAGAGGCAGTCAGTGGGATTGTGCGATAGTTGTTTATACTTCATTTGCAGAGTGGCAGTCAGTGGAACTGTGCGATAGTTGTTATTACTTCATTTGCAGAGAGGCAGTCAGTGGTATTGTGCGATAGTTGTTATACTTCATTTGCAGAGAGGCAGTCAGTGGGATTGTGCGATAGTTGTTTATACTTCATTTGCAGAGTGGCAGTCAGTGGAACTGTGCGATAATTGTTATTACTTCATTTGCAGGGTGGTAGTCAGTGGTATTGTGCGATTGTTGTTATTACTTCATTTGCAGAGAGGCAGTCAGTGGGATTGTGCGATAGTTGTTTATACTTCATTTGCAGAGTGGCAGTCAGTGGAACTGTGCGATAGTTGTTATTACTTCATTTGCAGGGTGGCAGTCAGTGGGATTGTACGATAGTTGTTAATACTACATTTCCAGGGTGGCAGTCAGTGGGATTGAGCGATAGTTGTTAATACTTCATTTGCAGGGTTTTAGTCAGTGGGATTGTGCGATAGTTGTTTATACTTCATTTGCAGAAGCAGTCAGTGAGATTGTGCGATAGGTGTTCATACTTCATTTGCATGTTGGCAGTCAGTGGGATTGTACGATAGTTGTTAATACTTCATTTGCAGGGTGGCAGTCAGTGGGATTGTGCGATAGTTGTTAATACTTCATTTGCAGAGTGGCAGTCAGTGGGATTGTGCGATAGTTGTTTATACTTCATTTGCAGAAGGAGTCAGTGAGATTGTGCGATAGGTGTTCATACTTCATTTGCATGTTGGCAGTCAGTGGGATTGTGCGATAGTTGTTAATACTTCATTCGTAGGGTGGCAATCAGTGAGACTGTGCGATATTTGTTTATACTTCATATGCAAAGTTTCAGTAAGTGGGACTGTGCGATAGTTGTTTATACTTCATTTCTAGAGAGGCAGTCAGTGGTATTGTGCGATAGTTGTTAATACTTCATTTGTAGAGAAGCAGTCAGTAGACTGTAACAAAGGAGTAACTACGTTTTTTGCAGAGTGCTGTCAGTGGGACTGTGCGATAGTTGTTAATACTTCATTTGCAGGGTGGCAGTCAGTGGGATTGTGCGATAGTTGTTTATACTTCATTTGCAGAGAGGCAGTCAGTAGACTGTAACGAAGGAGTAACTACTTTGTTTTTTGCAGAGTGCAGTCAGTGGGACTGTCAGACAGAAGTGAATATACATTTGTAGAGTAGGAGTGAGTCGGAATGTCCGATAGAAATATTATTCTGTATGTGGTCGTCAGTTCAAGTGTGTGTGTGTGTGTGTGTGTGTGTTTGAGACAGACACCAAATGAGACAGAATAAATAGTCCTTCTTGAATTGATAGACTTAGGGAAGATTGACAGTGAATGCATGCCGCGGATGAAAAGCATGTGTAGTTAGATAAACTATGCAGTGGTCTGGGCCGGCATCTTACGGGTGTGCCTTTTACTATTTGGGCTTGCATAGAACCATAATCGCCGGTTAGTAGCAAACGTCCGTTGCTGATAAGGCAAGATTTGGAAACCATGATAAACTCACCCTGGCAATGGTTGTGATGATCATGAATCGAATAGACTAAGAAAAATTCTTTCTTGAGACCAGCTCTCTACTAGTAATGTAGACAGGTGTTTATGCTAAACCCGACATATAACTAAATGATATGGGTGAGGTATAACAATTGTAAATCACTCTTTACTTTAAATTTAAAAACATTATTTAAAAATCATAATACATCACACCTAGTTGTCTGGAAATGTCTTCCTTTTATATAAATGACGTTGGATACTATTCTAATAATATTCCTTTATGACTAACGTGGTTGGCAAGAAGCTTAGCGACTTATTAGGACTCAGGATGCGGTCATGTGGAAGCCGATTCACCTTCCGTGAATTATCATACTTACGGATAAAGGAAATATTCGCAGTAAACAGAATTTCCGCCTTTCTTTAGACACTTTACTGATTAAATTAAAACCGGTTTCGAAATTCACTTCCAGTATGAATTACTGGGAAATATTACTGAATTACTGTTAAATAGTGCAAACATATGAAACTTATGTTCATAAATAGCGCTGCGTGCGTGTGTTTAGACGGCCAATTTTTTCTTAAAGTACCAGATTTTGCATAAAACACAAAATCTTTAAATATTATTTGAATTTTTATAATAAAGCAGCAGAAAGTGTTTCGGAGTAGACGAGAGCAAGCCAAAGGTTGCAAGGCGGTTTGTGAGTCATGTGTAAACAAACAACGTGGCCTGGTAATTGACTGATTTAATTTGTAAAGAATAAGTTTCTAGTATAATGGAATCATTTTATTTTTATTCAGAATTAAAATAAAATTAATTGTTGGAAATGTAAATAAAAATAAAATAGTATAAAGAAAACCACCAGAGGCTAAACAAGCCGAAATTATAAAACATAGGCTCAGAACACTGTAAGCTATATCGTAATACAATATTTGAAATAAAATATTATTATATAATAATACATTTCTTAAATATGAATTGTATTTAATAAATAGTTAGTAGATCATCCCAAAATTATAAAAGTTTAATGTGTTGGACTTTTAAAGTGTAACTAGGCGACAAAAATGCGTACGATGAACATTCATGTTTCTAATAAAATCTAAAAGTGTGAAACGGGCTATGTCGTTAAAAAATATTAAATTCTAAAACCATAAGTAACAGTTATAGTGAAAATGCAAAGACCAACACAAATCTCGGAACGAAGTGTACAAAAGTCGTAAAGAATCCAAGATTAAACGTATAACCCAAACTATCAAGAACCAATTGAAAATCGCCAACGACAGAGGCTAAGGTAGAGGGGAGGCCTGATTGAAGAAATACGAAGAAAGCCCCTCGTGGAAAGAGGGAGTTTTTGAAGATCTTACACGGGAAACATTATAATTCCGGTCCGTGCTAAAATTCAAAACTAGCCAAAGATGGAAGTGGAGAATGTCTGTCAGCGACCTTATGATCACCGTTCAAAAGTTTCCGTGATTCGAAATTAATATTTTTATATTGCAATAACTTAAAAATAGTATTAAAGGCGGCTCTAAAACCAATCCCAGGCGATTGCAGCTAGATTCCATCCTCAGGGAACACTGGAGGACTTTTCGACCCAAGACCACGGGAGCAGAGGAGCAGTGCAGTGGTAGTTTTGGGGCATCACAATTAATTTTAATACCAATATAAACATTAAATAAATTTATGAAGTTTTCGAAAATCCATTAGTCAAATTTGCTTACGTAAATATTTATAACCAATTGAAATTAATGAGGATAACAATATAGGTGTCGAGACGTTGCCCAGTTTTTAATAAATGATACTGATGCACGAATAAAAATATTTATTTCTAATAAATGTTCCACGAAACAACCGCATTTTTATTTAATTAATATATTTGTCCAGTAATAGTTTGTGTACCGAGCCGAAAATTGATTTTAGAATAACATTGTACGAGATTTGTCTCCCTTCTCTGATAATAATGGTCACGCCCTAAAGCCAAATAAACACAACAAAAGTAATGACAGATTTGGGGATTATTGCAGTTTAAAAATTTGAAAAAAAAACAATAATTACACAATGCTAATAACTACACAGTTAATTGTATATTAAGCCAATGTACGGCTTAATGTTTGTTCGCTGCAGGCTGATGAGAGGCCCACAAGTGCTGTGCAAAATAAAATGCATGCGGTGTGTTTTAGAAAATCCAGTCTATACTAATATGTAAAAATCTAATGGTGCCTGTGTGTGTGTGTTCCTCAATCACATAAAAATTAATTTACCCATTGAGCTGAAATTTTACATAGACATTCTTAGGGTCCCTGGTTAAAAAAAGGCATATTTTTATTCAGAAATTCCATCAGGGCACCGCTCCATGGTCCTTGAAAACCCCCTTAACACTCAATTTTTTATACTCGTTTTAATACTTAACTTGACGTAGTCAGCTGATAATCACCTTTAACAGTCACTTTTAACACACTTAAACAGCTGATAGTAATTGTGATTGTTATTCATCTTTCTAGGTTAGTTTACTTTACAAATGTTATGTTACAAGCATAGGTTTTTTCTTCCCTTGGTTTCAAGACAATAATCAGTATAGTTTGATATATTTATCGAGAACTAATCTATACTGTTATATAAAAATCTAATGGTGTCTGTCTCAGTGTGTATTACTCAATCATGTAAAACTACTGAACCCATTGAGATGAAATCTGGTATTTATTTCCCATTCCCACGTGTTTTGTTTTAGCGAAAAAAATTATACCGGGCGACGAAGAAAGTCATCAGACATACGAAAAAAACCCTCGCTCATGCCCCAAAAGTTTATAATTTAAGACAAATGTAGTTCTTCCCAAAGGCGGTGCTAATAGTGCTGGAAAAATGCAAATTGCCCACTCCCAATACAATGCATATAAAATGAATCCAAAATCTGTCCTGAAGCTATATTGACAATTATTGTTTGTTATTGCCTCGGAAGGTTAATTTTATATACCTATGAAGTATCCAGTCAGGATAAATTTGGTTGTAATTTTATACGTTTAACCAAATGTACACATGTAAGGCTAGAATAGAGATCACGTGACGAAGTATTACTCCGCGAAAGTAGACGTTTAATTAGGTAATGTTGTATAAAATTACAACCAAACATCCACACTGGACACTTTACAGGTATATTTTAATATAGGTATATAGTATTGTATAAAATTACAACCAAAGCTGTCATAACTGGAAGCTTTGTAGGAAGTCCTATATTTAAATTAATGTATACGTAGCGCGGCGCGACGTTGATACGCGGACGTAGTATTTCTTATTAGTCCATAATGAGTTTTCTGATGACTCTCTGCGTCGCCCGGTATAATTTTTCCCCTATCAAATACGTGAGAACGAGAAATAAATATCTGAAATTTTACATGGATATTTTTAGGGTCCCTGGTTTTGACATGGGCCTATTTTTATTTAGAAATTATTTCCAGGCAACGCCCTACTGGTCTTGAAAACTCCCTTAACGGTAGGTTTATAAACCATGAGTTCATATATTTATTAGGATTTAATTTCAGTAAATTAAATTCAATCCTAATACAAATACAAATTAAATCAATACTAATATTCGTCAACCCCGTACGAAAGATGGGTACTCTGCTAGAATCTCCATCTACGTTACGTTCAACGTTCTCATTTGAATTTACCATACTCAGATGATTCTTTTTCGTCTATTCAGGATAGATCGAATCCTTCAGTCGTGTTAGGGTTACTAATCCACGACTGTGTGAGACGGAGGCAGCTAGACAAAGGATGGCTGTCAGGGGATTGGGCGGATACTGGGGGCCCAACAGGCAGAAAAAAAATGTAAAGGTAAATTCATAGGCTGTTGATACCAGCATGAAAATTGTACAAAGCCTTTTAGGTAAGCGCAAATACTGAAGACCAATGTTGTCACAAGTTTGAAACTTTCCCGTCGCAGGAAGGATTCAATTCGCAAAGCGGAATTGTCGGTAGGAAGGATTGCTTGCAAACAAATAATGATATCTGCTTATCTGGCCACACAACAGTTTGAAAAGTAAGCAAAACAATTAGGTTATAAAACAAATTTTTGTGATTGACAGCTTATGGTGTGATGCGAAAATTTAAACAATAGGGAAATCCATCGAATATTTGATATGATGGATTTATTCTATGTAAGCTTTCATTCTTGAATTCTTCCTTATCCTTAATTAATCTGTCCTTAGTTTCTTTTTTAAATTCTTCATTATTTTTATTTATTTCATCTAATTTGTCGTTAGTTTTATATAATTTACTATGTGCAGTTTTATCTATTCTATCAATTAAATCTTGGTTAGTTTTATCTAATTTACTGTCTAATATCTCTATTCTATTATTAGTTTGATCAAATTTACTATTTTGTTCTTTAAACTGCGCACTTATGAATTGCATTAGCTGTAATATGTCTAACCCAGTGTTTATGCTAGTCCCTACACTCGTCTCTGTCCCCACACCCAATTTTCGTTCTTCTACTGGCGAATTTGTCCCTACATCCTCTATCTCTTGCACTAAATCTTCGGTGTCCATTGACTCCCATAATTGTTCAATCTGGCTATTATCATCCCCCATTTCATTTAACTTTACTAAATTTCTCCTACTTTGTCTTGGAATAAAGGCACCAACACGCTACTTTACAATTTGATTCATACACCTACTTTTTGCTACGATTTAAAGTCACTTCCCTAATAATGTTCACATCAGTTATATTAATGTTCACAGTTTTGTTTTTAATTACCTTAATTAATACTCTTACTTGAGCCAACAGATTAATAAGTTTGTTTAATAATTTATGATTTAATTATTTATTTATTTATTTATATTCATCACTTTTATTTAAAACTGCCTACAAGTTGGGTGCCAAACTATATAACCAAACTTATTTAATTAATTTTTTTTTACCTTTAGGTTATATTTATTTACCTTACCTTTCTACAGTCACACCTTCAGGATTCTAAATAATTATCAATCATATAAAATTTAACGTCACTTGCATTTAT
This sequence comes from Prosapia bicincta, assembly GCA_036971475.1. NCBI lineage: Eukaryota > Metazoa > Arthropoda > Insecta > Hemiptera > Cercopidae > Prosapia > Prosapia bicincta. The sequence continues at coordinate 62,226,607 of JBAIZL010000003.1, read as the reverse complement.
TCATCTGAATCCAATTGTTACAATTTATATGAATGTAATTTTGGTGATTTATCTTTAGATAACATTGCAAACTCATTTGTGACTGATAGTGGACAGAGTAAAGATGTATATCAAAGTGAAAAGGATTTTGTATTCATTTAACGGATGTAAGATGGTTAGTTTTTAATATGTATTGTGGGGGAGAAACATATTAACACTTTTAGACATATGTTCGTTTCCTTTTTTTTATTTTTAGGCGCTAGCTAAATAATTTACTTGGAGTTTATATACTAAACACAATGTGTTGAATTTTCGAAAAACTTGATTACATATTTTCTTGTAAATAAAATTTCCTATAAAGAAAATTTTGTTTTACCTTAGTAGTACCAGCAAATATACCACGTAACAACAATTTTAATAATGAACTTTTTAAATTAAAGTATATAAAAATTTCACAAAAAATTTAATATGTACATTAGGATGATGTAAGAAGACTGCAAAGCTTCTCAATAATCTGACTCGAAACACTTAAGTTGTTGAATTTAGAGCAAAAGTTTTATAATTTTCCCAATTTATTTGGATTTTCTATACTGTGCAGTGTCTGTAGAAATTAATAGGCCAACGGGTCAAACTAACGACTTACCGAGCCTAACCATTCAAATTAACCCATTCGCAGCTAGAAAGACACCAAATGGTGTACCCGGAATGCTGAAGTGTTTTTTTTTTACTCAAAAACCTTTATGATGTGTATACATGACATACGATGTTATTTTTCCATTAATGAAGAGAAGTCTATAAAAATCTATTTATGGAGGCTCCAAGACCCAGTCTACTTACCCAATTCGTGAGGCACAGAAAAAAACAATTTAGCAAGCATAATGAATTAAATTTTCGAAAAAACTTCAATAATGCAAGTACCGGGAGAAATGGAGGATCAAATTTTGCTTGAATAGAGTCACGTTTCTTTAAGTTGTTAACACAACGTTGGCTATTCGAGCTACGCGTCGAGCGTAAATCCGAGCGTCGATATAAACATTGGCCTATTCGTGCGTATCAGAGTATCCATCATTTATCCTCCAGCCAGTACACAGAGCTTTCTGTGAAGAACTTATGGTTCTTACGCCAATGCTATTTAAAACAATTCTTGAATATCAACGAAATTGATGTGTCTCTGCTATGTGATATCGATTGAAATGGGGAGGAGTATACTAATTAGGATAGATTTAATATATAAAAGATTCACATTGAACCTTTTATCTCTCGGACAATTAAGTTGGCCATACAAGCCTGCTTACCTGTCAATAATTTGTAGGCTATTTGCATTGTTGACTACTCATTGTTGAATTTTATTCAAGTCACACATTCGGAAGCTATTGCAGACAATTACAATGTCCTATTATACAATATATTCTGACTGCAACACTAATTTACAGTTTAATCGGCTTTATTTAAATTGTTGTGTTTGAACTGAGGGATTTGTGTAATGACATTTGAAACCTCTGTTCAATTATAATCCTTTATTTGTCTATTCACAAACATTTCAAATTATACGCCAGAAATATTTCCTGTAGTGTTTGTATTATTGATCGTTATTTTAGTGTTTATATTAAATGTAGATATAAATAAAATACTCAATATTGCATTAGATATTCATTCACATTTTATTAATATCCTATAATTGAGTCATATATGATAGATATTTTGCGTGGCGATATTACAGTTTTAGTGCGAAATAGAATTCTGAACTATTTAGGCCGGTAAGATTGACAAATTTGTGAAGGATTGTCAATAGTTGACTAGAAGCATACTATATAGAAATATTATAAGGAATTCGATTAAACTGATCTTTAGAAATATAAGCGAAGAGCTAAACGTTAGGTACAAGGTGTTTGCCAGGTAGCAGGTTTTCTACTAACCATTGACAGTAAACTAGTGATATTTGGTAGTGTGTTACGGGAAAATGTAGAACAGAGAAAGATTGTGGAAAAGAAGAGCGGTGACACCGAGTATCTAGTTCTTATGACTCTTCCTTGTCAACTAACACAACAATAGATCCTTACGTGGAGAATCCGTAATCTAGCGTATGAAACCACGCCCCCACGAATCCAACCTAAAACTCGTGACTACCGCCTGGGTGACTAGACGGGAGCTTGCAGTGTGCAAGAGTCTTCCTACCTGACTGTGAGGACTGGGATAGTACTCGGGATAGTACTGAGAAATACTCGGGATAGTAGAACCTTCCGAACAGCCAGGTTACCGATTCTCGATACCTTGTCTGATTAGTTCAGTCCAGGAAGTACAATCAGATCTTTATTGGTTGGGTTTATCTAAGGGCCGGACCCTCTGACATTGGACTTGGTCCTAGATGGGCATAATCCATTCAGAGAGATCTTATAAGCATAAACTAGTGACAAACAAATACGTGTTGAGTAGTAGAACTCACATCCGAGTTGGCCCAGTGAGGTTATTTATTTATCAGAGCCTACAAAATTGGCGGACAGTGACTAGAGTTGTTGCCAATAAAATAATTATAAAATTAAAAACATGTAAAATTTTGTAAAAGATTGACCAACTACAGTAAAATTAACAATTGTAAACATGATTTGGAAGTTTGTTGTTATAACTATCTTGATTTCATTGATTAAACCATAAGTAAATATTTAAAGAGTTAAGTGAAAATTATTAACATACTATGCTGAAGCGTTTCATTATCGAAGTCTAATCTGCTTCGAAACAAGTCATCAAGTTAATATTTTTCACATGGTTCTTTCAATAATAACTGATGATTATTTTGAAAAAGTACAAGAATTATAGCATGGTTTTAATTGGCCTCATTCTAACGGGGTAGATCCGGCCTGAGAATGTTGTCCAAAAATTTACGCCAACACATCAAAACAGGTCAATGTATCCGACGATTGTTAATGGAATAGTTATATCCATTCTGACTGGAAAATAATGCTTCAACAGTTACAGGACAGTAGATAATTATTTTATCAAAGCGCATGGTCGGAGTGAAGATCCCTTAACACGATGTGTTACTCGGTCATCAATAGGCCTAAGGCAGGGGGTCCTTGAACGATTTGATACCACGTACCCTCCTCTTGAAATGAAAGCTTCCCACGCTCCCTCCACTATACACCATAAATAAATGGTATGAGAATAAGAAACAAATACTATATATTGAAAACAAATTATTTATTCATTGCATACTTTCACAAGAAACGTGATATAACATTTCAAGTTTCAATTTTCAAGGTATATTTAACTTATAAGAGAAAAATCTGTTAATGAGATTGATGAGCTTGCACTTTTCCTCTAGCATAGGCTACCAGTAGAACAGGGAGCACTTTAGGAAAAACTACCCCTAAGTGTGTTGTGTGTTAGGGGTGAGTATAGAAGTAGTAAGGGTTGATGCAGGGGGTTGGTATGGGGCTGTTCGTGGAGGCGGTTGGTTTGCATTTGGAAGGGTTGGGTTTGGGGTAGAGGGTAGTTTTTGGATAAAATCTAACCTACCCCTAAGTGTGTTGTGTGTTATGGGATGGTATTGTGTAGATGTGGTGCTGCCCTAGGGGTTGCCCCGGGGGCGGGTTTGGGGTTGGGGGTAGTATTTGGAAAAAGTTTTGCAAAATATGTGTTGTGTGTATGGGGTATGTTTAGAGTGTATGTTGGTTAGATGTGGGGGTGGATTCGCCCCGGAGGTTGTTTTTAATAATATATGAAATTGCAAAAACTGATCGGTTAGATCAAATGACCAACGTTTTAACTAAACCAACATTGAAACACTGTCTTACACTCAGTTTAATCTCAACTTGCACGCATTTCAATCGACCAACAATTACGTGGAATTCAAATAGTCAACAGTCTGTGCGGGAATCGATCTATCACATTGCAGGGGCTCAGTAGGCTTACGTCTGACGGACGCCTCGCATGCGGTCTCAGTAAGACGTGGATACAACATGGTCTGAACGATGTCATCATCCGATGATAATGTAGTACCTGAAGGACGTCTCTCATCTATGCATAGCCTATCAAGATATCTGCTATAAATATCCCTGTATTTTTATCCCTGTATTTTTATCCCTGTATTTGTGTCCCATATATACGTGATGGATATCAGACGATCCATTGCAGCTGAGTTGCATAAGCCCGCAAGACGAAATTTCAAAACATGCAGAGTGCATTTATGAGGTATAGACGATTTATATTAAGCCGACTTGGTGGAAATGATTCCACAGGCTAAAGACAATAGCGGCTACAAGTACATACTGACCATGATAAAGTGTTTGAATAATTCGCATTTGCGCTCCCGTTAAAATCAAAATCAGGGTCTGAAGTGGCTGCCGCGCTGGAACCTATTTTAAAAATACACCCTATGAAAAACTTTCAAAACGATCGAGGTAAAGAGTGGTTTAACACTCATGTTGGTAAATTGATGAAAAAATACAAAATCAATCACTACACTACCTATTCCGATAAGAAGGCCTCGATAGTGGAACGCCTGAATCATACATTAAAGGGGCGAATGTGGCGTGAATTTACTGCGCTAGGGACAGTTATTGGTTGAATCTATTGAAAAAAATTGTCAACGCCTATAATAATACAGTTCACCGTACTATTGGCATGAAACCGAGTCACGTGTCTAGAAAACACGAGCAGATGTTGTTGGAAAAGACACGAGGAGGAGCCGAGAGTAAGCCTGCGCCTAAATTTCAAATAGAGGATAAAGTCCGAATCTCGAAATACAAGAAAACCTTTACTAAGGGCTACTTGCCTAGTTGGAAAAATGAGTGGTTTTTTATTTATGCCGTCTTACCGACAGATCATGTCACGTACATCTTACAAGACGGTAAAGGCGAGAAATTAAAAGGCAGATTTTACACCGAAGAACTGAGTAAATCGAAAGTAGGTTCGATTTACCTCGTGGAAAAAGTACTGCGCACAAAAGTTAATAGAGTCTTTGTGAAATGGCTGGGTTTCGATAGAAACCACAACTCGTGGGTCGATAAAGATAAACTTATACTGTGACCGCATAAGGCCAACCTCGTCCCAGGGGCATAAGACCACATGACGTCATTGTAAAAGTCGTATGCGGCGCAATTGCTTGCACTAGAATATATGTTTCAAAAAATAAATATTATGTTCTTCTCACAATTGACTCATTCTGGTTACGTCTTTCGAGATGCGCGTAGTGATTGCTCCATATACTATGCAACTACATAGTTTCGACGCATATGTAGGTGAAAAGGAGAAACGAAGTCGTCACAGTCCCCTATTGCCCAACACTATTAGAGAAATCGTGTGTGGTCCTTCAAATTGTGGCAAAACAAATGTAATATTAAATCTTTTGTTCGAAGCAAACGGGCTGAAGTTCACCAACATTTATATTTTCTCAAAATCTCTTCACCAGCCTAAATATAAGTTTCTGTCTAAGGTGCTGGAAGAATAGGGTGTCGGTTATTTTCCGTACGGCGACAACGAAAACATCATCAATCCACGTGAAGCGGAACCGAATTCCATTATGATTTTCGACGATATACAGTGTGAAAAACATGATAGTATACGTAATTACTTCAGTATGGGTAGACATAGCTCAATTGACTCTTTTTATCTCGGCCAAACGTACAGAAGGATCCCCAAACATCGAATCTGAGAAAATACCAATCTGATTGTTGTATTTAAACAGGACGATATGAATTTAAGACACATTCATTCGGATCACGTAGGCACGGACGTGTCGTCTAACGCTATCAAAAAGCTCTGTGCAACAGCTTGGAAAGACAAATTCGGTTTTATAGTAATAGATAAAGACAGCGATATAGATCAGGGTCGATACAGAATCGGTTTTGATTCCTTCGTAAAAGATTTATAATGAGTATATACACATATAATGATATTTCGCCATACGCCAATGGCGGCACTACCAAAACACCAAAATCAAATTTATGATGTTTCTATTTTCCCGATAAGAAGAGGTTTTGCGGAAACTACTGTAGCCGTACGAATAGACATGGACATGTATTTAATAGACGCTGCTGGAGACATAAGCGGTTCGGGTCGTACAGCAAGAGTTTACCGCCTATAATTCTGTTAATGATCACATCCGCAAATAGAATTTATAATCGAGACATTTGGATTAGGTTCATGCACGAATGTGATAAAGGCGGTGTACCGTTTGAATTGATGATATACAATAAACACATGTTGAAAGGAACTTTTAGGCATCCACAAAACCTGGTATCCCGATTTCGAGCGTTTCCTGATGTTTTCAATCGGCCTATGACTCTCAGTCACGGAGGCATGGAGTACACGCAAGTATACCTCGACATGTTACAGTACAGCTGTTCATTGCCGTATGCGTCCCGTTGTGTAGTAATCACGGAAAGGACAATTCCCATAGTTGGTCCTATAAAGGCGTACAAGCTTATCAGCAGTGTAAAGTGTTGTGTAGACATTAGGTACAATGTGAAATACGGTCCTAGACCCTCGTCACTACCCTTACGCGGTAGAGGTAAATTTTACGAGGCTGTAAATAATAAGGCACAAGGTGTGTTTACAACCGAATTTCTAAAGGTAGCCCTACCGACGGTACCTAATCAGTGTCATCATTTCGGGTTTTCTTTTGACGGATCAAAATATACTGTTGTCGATCGTAGACAACTTCAAATGTGGTGCACATGCACGGGAGCAAATACTGATGAGTTTCTACTTTTGAATAGTTATCTTTTCGAAAACTCTATACCTAAGCTAAAACGGTACATACAAGATATGCCCAGAGATGATATTCTAATAGTAGCCGAAATACCTCAATGGCGTGAAAATATGAAACGTACTTTTGTCTTTAGGAGCGCCGAGAATGTGGAAAGAATACCGTATTTTGACATCAACATGTACAGATACTGCCGAGGTTTATCTTGGGCCAATTCGAAATTGATTAAAGTGCCCGCATCACAGGTTGTGCAGTGCCTATTGCGTGAAAAGCGTTACACCATGTTTTTTCGATCTTTGGAACTGTCTTAAAAGCTATATCATTTCACAATATGATACCAAAGGAGGAGCAAGTTATCTTTGAGATCACCCGTTTGAGGGAGATCATCAAGAGAAAGTATCTTCAGATAAAGTTCGGCGTTGCAGATGCTGAACGAATTTTGACTAAACAATCCATCATTTAAAAAATTTCGAAATTTCGTCGTCCACAGCCAAAAATGGAAATTAAAAAAGAAGAAGAAGAAGAAGAGATGTATGTAGACAAGGTGGAGGAGGAGGAGGAGGATGATGCTTTACAACCCCCTGTTCCGACATTCATCGACACGAAGTAATAGCTGAGTCTGACCTTTCAGTAACACCGATGCGTCAAAGTAATGTTGAATCAACAGACGAGTCTGGACCTTCAGTAACACCGATGCGTCAAACTAGTGCTGTTAAAGAGCTACTATCAACACCGAAGGGCCAGGAAGATAGTGTCCGTTATGTCCATACAATGTTCAAACATCGTCTACCGCGGACCTATGTGTTGAGAATGATTAAAGACCATAGCAATACAATTAATAACACATACGGTCCTCGAATAACAGGAGACGGTACTATTATGATAGGCGATAAGTATATAAGGTTTGACGAAAACGGCGACATCATCATCGACGGAGACACTTACAAGGGAACCGAAGGGCTTTATGAATTGATATTTATGCGCAAACCCGATGAAACTTTATACACAAAGGCCAACCTGAACACTTATATACAAATCTGTGAACAAACCAATGCTCATAGGAAAGGTTATAATCATCTCTTAGCCATAAACCGTGCTAGTAAATCCGCCCAGTACAAGTCAGTTATATCGAGATAATTTCCGCCGACCGGTTTACGTAGCGGCAAAGGCTATGACTATTGGGACAACCCTAACGAACTCTGTGATAGGTTACGACTCCTTTTGTCATCTCAAGAGGTAGGTCATACGGGTCATGAGAACGAAATTGCCTCCATTATAGAAGAGCTGAGGGAAGCGGGTTTTATAAAAGGCAGTGGAAATAGAAAAATTAGGACATTAATAAGATGAGCGTCGATAAGTTTGGACGTTTTTCGGACCAGGTTAACGCTCCCCACCCCCATCATCAACAGCACGGTAAGGTCTGACTCCCGATGGTAATATTTATGACGCGATAGGTAAGTTATTGCGCAATGTTTATGATCCTATTGGGGACAGCGATGCCGTCAATGCGGGTACTATAGCTAAAAAATGTTTGGTTTTCGACGAGGACAGGAAAAAATACTACACTAAAGGCTATTCTGTAGGCGGCCTAGGCCAACCCGTTGAGGACGGCGATGCAGTGTCCAAAACGTATCTCGAACAAAACTGTTTGACTCGAATAAAGAATAGATATCATACAAAAGGCTTGCCTTTGGAAGGTCTCGGAGAGCCAAAAGAAAAAGATGATGCCGTAACGGGATCCTACTTGGAATCGTTGGTTCCTATTAAACTAGCCGATTGTTTTTCCTTTGGCGACGAAAGCGTGTGCGGTGTATCGGCGCCTATGAAAGACTCTGACGCTATTTACATGAAGTACGTTAGAGATAATTTCTTATCAAAAAACGCAGACGGTAAATTTGACGCTCACGGGGTGGCCATATGTAATGTTAAAGCGCCTTCGTATAACGCTGCTACAAAGTTATACGTGGACAATAGGGTACCACGAAAAGACAAAACTGTTTGGAGTTTTCAAAATAAGCGGCTCGCTCAGGTCGAAGAACCTTTGTACCAACAAGATGCGGTCACACTGGGTTTTCTACTGAAAAATACGCTGTTTCTCACCTTACTACCGATTGGCGAAATGTATAATGCAAACGGAAAATGCATAACTAATGTTCGAGACGGTGTCAACGATGTTGAGCTTCATGAAATTAAATCTTGGATAAGGAAATACACTCTGCATTCCGAAGAGACAGGCGACTACTACTGGTTAAACTCTAAGCGCTTATCGGGGATAGCCGATGGTATAGCTGATAACGATGCTGTTTCGCAAAGGCAATTGAATACGGCTATTCAAAGCCTACGAGACACGGTAATGCGAGAGATGTCGAAGCCTATCGAAAAATAGATAAAGATCGACAAGGTCATATCAATAGGCGATGATAAATACGGGAACACTTTAAAAATAATATCAGTCGTTGAAATGTTCTTCAAGCTGACGTTACTGTGCGCCTTGTTGAGCTCATCGCTCGCAACGTCTTCGCCTACCCCTATCACGACGCCGACGGTATTTTGCGGATATACTGAAACTAAAGGTAGTAGTAGTAGTATTGTTCAGGCTAAGACCAACCGTAAATGGGGTATCAACGGACTAACTTGGTATATGTATGGTAATAGAAAATATCTTATTATCACTTCGCACACTTTCAATCTCTGGAGTAGATATATCCCTTTGACATTTACTCTCTAATCGAATAGACCAAATATCGCTATATTATTCGGGGACGCAGAACATATAAAACTGTCGGAAGGAACAATGTGCGGTACTAGATTTGACGGTAGAGGAAGAGTCGTTGCCCACGCTTTTGCGCCTCATGAGCTTCAATCGCAAGTAGAAATACACTTCGATAACGAGGAAGAGTGGGATTTTACAATGTCTATATCCGATAATGGCCGTAACTCGTTTTACGCTGTTCTTGTTCACGAAATAGGGCACGCTCTAGGACTGTCTCATAATAAGAAACGTGATTCGATAATGTATGCCTATACGAGCACCCGAAATATATCCAGTATGTATTATTTGGACCTTTCTTCCGATGATATTAATAATATTCAGTATCTATGTAGTGCAAAACCAACCATCACCACCACCGCAGTAGAGATGGGTATACTTTATCCCCCCAATGAGAGAGCCGTATTAGTGGCCCCCACCACGAGCTAAGCCCCGCCCCTAGAGGTTGATTGGTGTCCTGGATCGGGAGGGCCATTTTGTTTTGGTGTAAGCCCTGCCCTGGAGGGCCATTTTGTTCTGGTGACGTTTGAAGATGAAAAAATATAAATGCGTATTGGGGAATGGAACCGTGGACGTTCGGTTTGCTGGCGTGTGACGCTAGCGACTGAGCTACGATGTAGTCAGTTGTGTGTTGTGGTTAGATGTTGGTAGAAGTATGTCGTGAGTGTTGGATGTTGGTTTGGTTGTATGAAATAAGAGTAAAACGTGTATTTGTATAAGAATAAATATTTTTATTGTGTTAAGAATATAATTATAAATACAGGATTATACATAAAATATAAATCTGGGAATTGACAGAATTTAGAGGGGAGACTTGATTAACTATGATATTTTGCACAATCATTCCATGTTCAGAAATAGTCGGCAGCGTCTGTCTGCGGGTTTCCGGCATATGGGGCACCTCTGCACCCTTTCCGCACACTCCCTGCAATAGACGTGACCGCAGGGTATGATGGCAGTGCATGGTGGTCGTTCTAAGCAGACAGTGCAGTCTGCTATACGGTAGCCACTGTTTCCTACAATCTGCTCTTCTGATGTTCTCTGTTTCAACATACAAAACAAAGAAGATAATTTTCTTGTAAATGAATAGCATAAATATCAGGTTTTACAAATTGTAACACTTACGACTACGCCTGAAGGGATTCGATCGGCCATTATCGCCGCCGCTTCAGCGACAGCCACTCTTCTTCGGCCCTCTTCGAGTAGCTTATGTAGATCGCTCATCATTATCCGCCATACGCCGACCGCATAGAAATTTTCCTCGTATCCATCTCTTTGAAACGCTGCCTCTAAGTCCGCTACGAGTCTTTTTAGTATCTGCAGTGCATCAGCCGATACTCTACGAGCTGCAGTTGCCCGTGCGTTTCCCACAGCCGTCTAAGAAAATTAATTAGAAATGAAATTCAATTATAATCCTCTGATATTACTGCTATTATCATCGTACAATAAAACTTACTGAATATTGAGGAGGATACCGTGTCCTACTTCCTAAGCAAAGGAAACAGTCGATACGGGAATGCTCGAGTCCTTGTATGTGCTTTAGTTCCTCATCTAGTTCCCCCGAATAAGAAGCTCGATCTCTGAGTCTATTTACAACGTGATCTAATATTGCAGCCTATAAAATACAATGTATTAGTTATGAGCAAATAAGAATATAACAGTAATAATTTATTAAGAATACAATAATCACCGGCGTTGGGTGGTCGGTGTTGCTACGATCAGTCAAAGGCCCTCTGGTTCTAGAAGGTGTGTTTGTTCCCTGAAAGAAAAAAACGCTTATTAGATGAAACTGTTAATAATCTAAATTGTTTGGAAACGGTAAAGGCAGTTCATTAATAATCACCGATGTTGGGTGGGCGGTGTTGCTACGATCAGTCAAAGGTACTCTAGGAGGAGTCGTAATGTTTGTTTCCTGAAAGAAAAAAGCTTATTAGATATGAAAATGAAACTGTTAATAATTTAAATTATTTATAATTACCTGTGACGGAGTCTCCCCGCTATGATCAACTATCGATTGGCGTCTATAGTACGGTGTCCATGTAACCCCATGTAATATTGATGGGCTACGTCTGTTACGATCGATTTCGTTAGCATGATTATCTAATTCTTCCCAAATGCCCGTTTCATCGTAGCTAGAATCATCGTTGTTTGTTGTGTCATTAGACTGAAAACCAATGAAAAATTGCAATAACGAAACATAAAAACTTTAACAAAAAAAAGAACACACTATTTCATACTCACCTCTGATTGATTACGTCTATCGGTCATCGTGTTTCTGAAATAAATCGATAATTTTTGAAATAAATTAAGTATTTGTTTAAAAAGAGTATTCGTTAATCAAGTCAGCTCCCCCCGTGGGATGAACTCTAATAGTTCGCCCAGTGAAAACAGCTCCAGCCACGCTGTAATCAGTGGTGACCACTCCATTAATATATGTCACCCCCTTGAAAATAAATTTACCGTCGTATTTCCATTATCACCATGTCTTACCGACATTTCTCCAACTCCAGAAGAATCTTTCTCTATAGCAGTATCGTTTCGGAAAAAGTAGTCTTTTTTATATCGTCAGTCAACTTGAACAGATGAACGGTTGTTACGAGCACAGATAATACAGTATTCTTTATTCAACGCCCAACGACTTTAAAGGCACCAAAATTCGCTCGTAAACCGGAACCGCTCAAGCCAGCTCCCCGTGGGACGAACTCTAATAGTTCGTCCCAGTGAAAACAGCTCCAGCCACGCTGTAATCAGTGGTGACCACTCCATTAAAATATGTCACCCCCTTGAAAATAAATACGATTTACGGCCGTATTTCCATTATCACCGTCTTACCGACATGACGTGTAATGACAAATTTGCATTTCTCCAACTCCGGAAGATCGGAATCTTTCACTATCGCTGTATACCGTTTCGGAAAAAAAGTAGTCTTTTTTATATCGTCGTCATCAAAGTCAACCTGAATAGACGAGCCATGAACGGTTGTTACGAGTTTCGCACAGATAATGCCGTATTCTTTGTTCAACGCCAACGACTTTAACGACACCAAAATTCGCTCGTAAACCGGAACCGCATTGAACCGGTTAACTGTCGAATTTTTGGAGAGCTGACTTGCAGTATTCATAATTAAGATAAAACACACACACAACGCACCTAACTGCAAAGCGCTGAAGACTGATGCTCTCTGTATGTTGGTACCGGCTTATATACTGTGCAACTCCCCACGCGTCCTTTGTGTAGTTCCCATGACGTAGTTGCCCAAAGCGGCTGTGTCACGCAACGGAAAGTTTAGAAATCATTGACCTTTTCACACACTCGAGGTTCGTGTGAAATCGTTGAACTTTCGCTCCCACTCGCGGTCGTGCAGTGAATGGATTAGAAATCGCTGACCTACTTTCACTCCTACTCGCGGTCGTGCAGTGAAAGGATTAGAAATCGCTGGCCTATGTCTCCCACTCTAAACAGGTTGCTATATAAACCCGTATATTACAGGTAGGACAGTATACTCCGGTCTCATTCAGACTGCAAAGAGGTAAGTGTGATTGTTATTCTATCTCTGTTTCTAATAAACAGTTAGCTATATAACAGTTAGCACAGTATACTCGGGTCTCATTCTGACTGCAAAGAGGTAAGTGTGATTGTTATCCTATCTCTGTTTCTAATTTGACTTCTTAAAATAAAACCTATATTATGGCCGTGTATATTTTTTCTAATGTGCAAACCTATGTAAAGAAATTCCGTTTATACGGGAATAAAATTGTTTTTAAATTCAATACACCCCCTGAAGGTGTAGGAGAGATTGAATGGGTTAGACAGGGACTTCAAGAGTTGGTTGAATCTGTGACTAGGGGTACAACAGACGAAGATCGACTTGGTTTTACTATGACTAGCATAAACTTTAAGAATCGTACACCTGGGTACGTAGCCTTCAGACCTGCTTCGGAAATAACGTTAGACACGCTTTGGAGCGTTTTTGGCGGAATAGTCCAGAGTAACGCTGAGGGATTTATGTCAGGTGATACCTTCCAGGTATCGTGTACCAAGGTTAGAGTACCTGTAGGCCGGGGTCGACGTAGGCGTGGGATTTACAATAACTTTGACGAAGAGTGTCACAGCAGAACGGGAATCGTTGTAATTAAAAATAAAGATGCTTTGTGTTTGCCTTGTGCTCTTGTGGTTGGCATTGCTCGGGCGCAAAATGACAAAGAATATAAAGCTATAATACAGAACAAAGGTAAACGTCAGACCGTTAGGGCACAGCAACTAATGGCTGACGCTAATGTAGAAATTACCGAGTCAGGTGCCGGTGTGAATGAGTTACAAGCGTTTCAAAATCATTTGACAGAATATAAAATCACGGTGTACAGTTACGGTAGTAGAGGTAGGCATGTGTTATTTGAAGGTAATGTGAACAATCCCAAGTATAAAATAAATTTGCTATTTCACAATTCCCATTTTAATGTGATTACCAGTTTAACTAGCGCGTTTGCGTGTCATTTCTACTGTGAAGCATGTCGAACACCGTACAACACTTTAGGCAAACACAGATGTTCAGCTATCTGTTATTCTTGTAAACGGTCTCCGCCGTGTGTGCTAGACGACAACGGAGGTATTCAATGCGGTGACTGTAACCGTCACTTTATGAACCAGCAATGTTACAACACGCATTCCGTAAGCGTTTGCAAGTATATTAGAAAATGTTTAATGTGTGAGAAGGTAATATTTACTCTAGATCGTAAAACCACACATCAGTGTGGAGAGGTTTATTGTAAAATGTGCTTAGAGTACAAACCGGCTAACCATCGTTGTTACATGAAAATCAATACCCAAACGCCTCAAGTTAAAGATTTCGTGTTTCTTTTTTTCGATCTGGAAACGCGTCAAGACGAAGTCCTTGATAGCGCTCACGTTCACAGGGTAAATTTATGCATTTCTCAACAGTACTGTTGGAAATGCATAAATGGCGAACGCTGTCGTAATTGTACGCCACGAACTCGTGTTTTTAAAGAGAGTCCAGTTGACGGGTTCATAGCCTACATAATGGATGTGCGTAAAACGTTTAAAAAGGTGTGCGTTATCGCTCATAATGGACAGGCATTTGATTTTCAATTCCTTTTGAAATACGTTCTGGAAGAAACTCAGTTTACACCTGAATTGATAATGCGTGGAACTAGGATTATTTTGATGGAGATCGATAACGTAAAGTTTATCGATTCTCTAAACTATATGCCAATGGCATTGTCTAAACTCCCTGAAGCGTTCGACCTACCTCCCGAAAAAAAGAAAGGTTACTTTCCTCACCTTTTCAACACAGTGGCCAATGAAAATTATGTAGGTCCTATTCCTGGAAAGGAATACTACTGTCCTGACTCAATGTTCGAAAAGAACAATACAAAATTCTTACAGTGGTACGATGAACAAGTCTCCAACGGTTATGTGTTCAATTTTCAAACGGAAATATTCGAATATTGCCTCTCTGATGTTGATATATTAGCTCAAGCCTGTATAAAGTTTCGTGCTTCGTTCTTGCAGGAATGCAATGTAGATCCGTTTCTCGAGGCCGTCACTATTGCTAGCGCGTGTAGCCTAGCGTTCAGAAGAAAGTTTCTCAAGCCAAACACAATAGGCATACTGCCAAAGAATGGGTACAGACGCGTCGATAATCAATCCGCCATCGCTCTACAGTGGCTCGCATGGATCGAAGACCAGAACGGCTATCGACTGGAGCATGCCGGTAGAGGTCGTGAAATTAAAGTAGACGGTATAAAGGTCGACGGACTATGTAACCGAACGAAGACCGTATATGAATTTCACGGCTGTTACTGGCACGGATGTCCAAACTGTTACACATTTGGGCGTGATTCACCTCTAATCGACGACCCGTCAGACACTCATAGTGCACGACTGACCAGGACTAAAGCTAAGATGGCTAAATTGTCCCGTCATTATAAAGTTGTCGAGATGTGGGAGTGTGAATTTTATAAGAAGAAAAAATTAAACAAAACTATGGCATACCTTGATTCCCACCCTCTAACGCACCTCACACCACTAAACCCTCGAGACGCGTTTTTCGGCGGTCGTACGGGGAATGTAAAATCGTACCATATGTGTCAGGAGAACGAGAAAATTCGGTACATTGATGTTTGCTCCTTGTACCCCTGGGTGTGTAAGTACCGCGAATATCCGATAGGACATCCGATAATACACGTCGGTAATAATGAGTGTAGAGCAGTCGGAATGTCTGCTGACGGCCTCCTGAAATGTACGGTCCTACCTCCTCGGGATCTGTATCATCCAGTGCTGCCGGTCAGGATGAACGATAAATTGATGTTCATCCTATGCCGCACATGTGGCGAGAACCTTATACCTGGAGACTGTACTCACTCTCTTGACGAACGGGCGTTGACAGGAACATGGACTATGGATGAGATACGCAAAGCTGTGCAGAAAGGTTACGTGATATTGGAAATGTATGAGCTCTGGCAATACGAAATGGCTTCATTTGACAAAGGGAACGGACTGTTTACCGACTATATTAATACATTTTTAAAAATAAAGCAGGAGGCTTCAGGTTACCCAGAATGGTGTCGTTCTGAACAAGACAAAATAGACTATGTCCAAAGCTATTTCGACAACGAAGGGGTTAGACTTGACCCGTTGAAAATTGAAAAAAATCCTGGTGCCAGGTCGTTGGCTAAACTAATGTTAAACTCCTTTTGGGGTAAGTTTGGACAACGTGAAAACCAGGCAAAGACTACAATAGTAAGAGAGCCTAATGAACTGTTCAACTTGTTAACGTCGCCGTCAATTGATGTAATCAATATACAAGAGGTTAACCAGGACGTTGTCGTAGTGAACTGGTGCTACACTGACAACGTCTGTGATGTACTACCAACAGTAAATGTCGTTCTCGCTGCATTCACTACAGCCCATGCTCGTCTTAAGCTCTATGAGTATTTGGACGTGTTGGGAACACAGGTCCTCTATTACGACACAGATAGTGTCATTTATCTCCACAAAGACGGTACGCACGCTATATCGACAGGAGACTACTTGGGGCAGATGACAGACGAACTGGCTGACTATGGTCCTTCTGCATACATTACAGAATTTGTTTCGGGAGGTCCGAAAACGTACGGCTACAAGGTAATGTGTCCGGAAAATGACAAAACCGTTACAGTTTGCAAAATTAAAGGACTGACTTTAAATCTCCGCACCTCAGGTTATTTAAATTTCGATTCTTTAAAGAAACTAGTATTGAATGAACAAACAGAGGAGGATAGCATAATGGTCGATGAATCGCGTATACGTCGCAGAAAGGATCATGGTGTTGTTACTGTGTGTGAAACAAAAATGTTCAGAGCCACAGGTGCGAAAAGAAAACGTAACGGGGATTTTGATACGCTACCTTATGGGTACTGTAAGGTTCCACGCCTAGAATGATTCCCATCATCCTGAACGGTGTTGTGAAATCAAGTCGTTCCATTTTAGTTTTTGTATGACCTATGCTGTGTGGAGATCCTAGGCTGAATGAATGGGCCCTCTGTCACGGTCTAATCGCCTATAAGGTTGTGTGAATGGATAAGTGTTGTAGCAACAAAAGAGCATAGCTTCTGTTTTGACAGATTGTGTGTGTTTGTATTGAATAAAATACCTTTTTGCAAAAGGTATAAAATATTTGTTGCACGAGTGTGTGTGTGAAACCTAGGTTGAATGGTCCTCTGTCTCGACTTAATCGTCTATAAGACTGAATGTGTGTGTGGATGGGATTAAAAGTAAAATTGAACGACAAAAACTGATCGCCTGGGAGGATAGGCCTTGGAATGCTTCACATTCCCGGGGAAGCTTCCAAAAAACAAGAACGACTTCGGACTGTACCTCTTGGGTGTTGATGGAAACCTAGTCAGTTGGTTTAAAAGTACCAAAAGTAAAATCAAGGTGGTCAGTTTTGAAATGAACGTTAGACGTGCTATTGCTAACGAGCTTCATAAGCCGGCTCGTAGAAATTTTAAAACACGTAGTGTTACTTTGAAAGGTGTAAACGATCTTTATCAAGCGGATTTAGTTGAGATGATTCCCTATGCAAAGGAAAACAAAGGCTATAAGTATATATTGACTATGATTAACTGTTTATCAAAATTTGCGTTTGCGGTGCCGATAAAATCTAAAACCGGTTCCGAAGTAGCTTCGGCATTAAAGCCTATACTAGAGAAACACAGTATGAAGCATTTTCAGACCGATCAGGGTAAAGAATGGTTTAACAAATCTGTTCAAAACTTATTGAAAACCTATAAAATTAATCACTATCACACTTACACCGAGAAAAAAGCTTCCATCGTAGAAAGGTTAAACAGAACTTTGAAAAGTAAAATGTGGTTAGAATTCACGGCTCGCGGTAGTCATAAATGGACTGATTTTTTAGATGATATTGTAAAGTCATACAACAAAACCGTACACAGTACTATTGGTATGAAACCGTGTCAGGTGAGAAAAAAACATGAAGCAATGCTGTTGGCTAGAATAAAAGACAAGGTAAATAGTCGTACTATACCTCAATCGCGATCATTCCAGGTAGACGATAGAGTTAGAATATCCAAATACAAAAAAGTTTTTTCGAAAGGATTTTATCCAAACTGGACGCAAGAAGTATTTACCGTGTTTGCTGTTGTACCGTCCTCACCTAAAACCTACATTTTACAAGATTCGAGAGGTGAAATATTAAAAGGTGGGTTTTATGCTGAAGAATTAAGTCGAACAAATGTTGGCGACGTTTATTTGGTGGAAAAGGTTTTGCGCCGGAAAGGAGATAAGCTTCTTGTGAAATGGCAAGGTTTCGATAAAAAGCACAACTCTTGGGTAGATAAAAATAAACTTATACTGTGAAACAATTTACCACATCCGGCCAGCTGCGCCCATCCGGCCATGTGCAAGCGATGACGTGAATGGAAAAGTACTGGTCGCAATTGCTTTGTCCCAACTGACCTTACACGCATCCGGCCACGAGCATGCGATGACGTCAATGGAAAAGTACTAGTTGCAGAGTCAATGTGTCACAATTGCTTTATACTGCAATAGAAAATATGTTTCGAAAATAAATATCAGGTTTTTCACACAATTGATTCATTCTGGTTACGTCTTTCGAGATGCGTGTAGTGGTTGCTCCATATACGATGCAGCTACATAATTTCGACGCTTATGTAGGTGAAAAGGAGAAACGAGTTCGACACAGTCCCCTATTGCCCAACACTATTAGAGCAATTGTGTGTGGTCCTTCAAATTGCGGTAAAACAAATGTAATTTTTAATCTTTTGTTCGAGGCAAACGGGCTGAAGTTCGCCAACATATATATTTTTTCAAAATCACTTCACCAACCGAAATATGAGTTTCTGTCTAAGGTGATGGAAGAATCGGGTATCGGTTATTTTCCGTACAGTGATAACGACAACATCATCAATCCACATGAAGCGGAACCGAATTCCATTATGATTTTTGACGATATACAGTGTGAAAAACATGATAATATACGTAATTACTTCAGTATGGGGAGACATAGCTCAATTGATTCTTTTTATCTCGGTCAAACGTACAGTAGGATTCCCAAACATTTAATCCGAGACAATACCAATCTGATTGTTGTATTTAAACAGGACGATATGAATTTAAGACACATTCATTCGGATCACGTAGGCACGGACGTGTCGTTTAACACTTTCAAAAAGCTCTGCGCAACAGCCTGGAAAGAGAAATTCGGTTTTATAGTAATAGATAAAGACAGCGATATAAATCAGGGTCGATACAGAATCGGGTTTGATTCCTTCGTAAAAGATTTATAATGCGTATATACACTTATAATGATATTTCGCCATATGCTAATAGCGGCACTACGAAAACACCAAAATCAAATTTATGTTGTTTCTATTATCCCGATAAGAAGAGGTTTTGCGGAAACTACTGTAGCCGTACGAATAGACATGGACATGTATTTAATAGGCGCTGCTGGAGACATAAGCGGTTCGGATCGTACAGCAAGAGCTTACCGCCTATAATTCTGTTAATGATCACATCCGCAAATAGAATTTATAATCGAGACATTTGGATTAGGTTCATGCACGAATGTGATAAAGGAGGTGTACCATTTGAATTGATATTATACAATGAACACATGTTGAAAGGAACTGTTCGCCATCCGCAAAACTTGGTATCCAGATTCCGGCCGTTTCCTGATTTTTTCAATCGGACTTTGACTCTCAGTCACGGAGGCATAGAGTACACGCAAGTATACCTCGATATGTTACAGTACAGCTGTTCATTGCCGTACGCGTCCCGTTGTGTAGTAATCACGGAAAGGACAATTCCCATAGTCGGTCCTATAAAGGCGTACAAGCTTATCAGCGGTGTAAAGTGTTGTGTAGACATTAGCTACAATGTGAAATACGGTCCTAGACCTTCGTCGCTACCTTTACGCAGTAGAGGTAAATTTTACGAGGCTGTAAATAATAAGGCACAAGGTGTGTTTACAACCGAATTTCTAAAGGCCGCCCTGCCGACGGTGCCTAATCAGTGTCATCATTTCGGCTTGTCTTTTGACGGATCAAAATATACTGTTGTCGATAGTAGGCAGCTTCAAATGTGGTGCACATATACGGGGGCAAATACTGATGAGTTTCTGCTTTTGAATAGTTATCTTCTCGAAAACTCTATACCGACGCTAAAACGGTACATGCAAGATATGCCCAGAGATGATAATCTAATAGTAGCCGAAATACCGCAATGGCGCGAAAATATAAAACGTACCTTTGTCTTTAGGAGCGCCGAGAAGGTGGAAAGTATACCATATTTTGACAACAACATGTACAGATACTGCCGAGGTTTATCTTGGAACAATTCGAAATTGATGAAAGCGTCCGCATCGCAGGTTGTGCAGTACCTATTGCGTGAAAAGCGTTACGCTGTGTTTTTTCGATCTTTGGAACTGTCTTAAAAGCTATTTGATAGTCGAATTACTGTTCATTTCGCAATATGACACCAAAGGAGGAGCAGGTTATCTCTGAGATCGCCCGTTTGAGGGAGAACATCAAGAGAAAGTATCTGCAGATAAAGTTCGGCGATGCAGATGCTGAACGGATTTTGACTAAACAATATAGCCCTATCATTAAGGAAATTTCGAAAATTCGTCGTCCACAGCCGAAAATGGAAATTAAAAAAGAAGAAGAAATGGATGTAGACATGGAGGATGATGCTTCACAAACCCATGTTCCGAAATTCATCGATACCGAAGTAATAGCTGAATCAACAGATGAGCCTGGACCTTCAGTTACACCGATGCGCCAAAGTAGTGTTGTTAAAGAGCTACTATCAACACCGGCGGGCCAGGAAGATAGTGTTCGTTATGTCCATACAATGTTCAAACATCGTCTACCGCGGACCTACGTGTTGAGAATGATTAAAGACAATAGGAATACAATTGATAACACATACGGTCCTCGAATAACAGGAGACGGTACTGTTATGATAGGCGATAAGTATATAAGGTTTGACGACGAAAACGGTGACATCATCATCGACGCGGACTCTTACAAGGGAACCGAAGGGCTCTATGAATTGATATTTATGCGCAAACCCGATGAAACATTATACACAAAGGCCGACCTGAACACCTATAAACAAATCTGTGAACAAACCAGTGCTCATAGGAAAGGTTATAATCATCTATTAGCCATAAACCGTGCTAGTAAATCCGCCAAGTACAAGGCAATTATATCGAGATTATTTCCGCCCACCGGTTTGCATAGCGGTAAAGGTTATGCCTATTGGGACAACCCTAACGAACTCTGTGATAGGTTACGACTCCTTTTGTCATCTCAAGAGGTAGGTCATACGGGTCATGAGAACGAAATTGCCTCCATTATAGAAGAGCTGAGGGAAGCGGGTTTTATAAAAGGCAGTGGAAATAGAAAAATTAGGACATTAATAAGATGAGCGTCGATAAGTTTGGTCGTTTTTCGGACCAGATTAACGCTCCGCACCCCCATCATCATCAGCACGGGATAGGTCTGACTCCCGATGGTAATCATTATGACGCGATAGGTAAGTTATTGCGCAATGTTGGTGATCCTATTGAGGACAGCGATGCCGTCAATGCGGGTACGATAGCGAAAAAATGTTTAGGTTTCGACGAGGATAGGAAAAAATACTACACTAAAGGCTTTTCTGTAGGCGGTCTAGGCCATCCCGTTGAGGACGGCGATGCAGTGTCCAAAACGTATCTCGAACAACACTGTTTGACTCGAATAAAGAATAGATATCATACAAAAGGCTTGCCTTTGGGAGGTCTCGGAGAGCCGAAAGAAAAAGATGATGCCGTAACGAGAGCCTACTTGGAATCGTTGGTTCCTATTAAACTAGCCGATTGTTTTTCCTTCGGCGACCAAAGGGTGTGCGGTGTATCGGCGCCTATGAAAGACTCTGACGCTATTAACATGAAGTACGTCAGAGATAATTTCTTATCGAAAAACGCAGAGGGTAAATTTGACGCTCACGGAGTGGCCATATGTAATGTTAAAGCGCCTTTGTATAAAAATGACGCCGCTACAAAATTATACGTGGACGATAGGGTGCCTCGAAAAGACAAAACTGTTTGGAGTTTTCAAAATAAGCGGCTCGCTCAGGTCGAAGAACCTTTGTACCAACAAGATGCGGTCACACTGGGTTTTCTAATGAAAAATACGCTGTTTCTCACCCTACTGCCGATCGGTGAAATGTATAACGCAAACGGAAAATGTATAACTAATGTTCGAGACGGTTTCACCGATGTTGACGCTGTTAACGTTCGCCAGCTTCATGAAATTAAATCTTGGATAAAGAAATACACTCTGCATTCCGAGGAGACGGGCGACTACTACTGGTTAAACTCTAAGCGCTTATCGGGGATAGCCGATGGTATAGCTGATAACGATGCTGTTTCGCAAAGGCAATTGAATACGGCTATTCAAAGCCTACGAGACACGCTAATGCGAGAGAAGCCTGTCGAAAAATAGATCGACAAGGTCAATACACGAAAATAAATACGGGAACACTTTAAAAATAATATCAGTCGTTGAAATGTTCTTCAAGCTGATGTTACTGTTCGCCTTGTTGAGCTCCTCGCTCGCAACGTCGTCGTCGTCGTCGTCGCCTTCCCCTATCACCGATACGACGGTATTTTGTGGATATACTGAAACTAACGGTAGTAGTAGCAGTATTGTTCAGGCTAAGACCAACCGTAAATGGGGTATCAACGGACTAACTTGGTATATGTATGGTAATAGAAAATATCTCAATATCGCTTCGCACGCTTTCAATCTCTGGAGTAGATATATCCCTTTGACTTTTACTCTCGACTCGACAAGGCCAAATATCGCTATACTATTTGGGGACGCTGAACATATAAAACTGTCGGAAGGAACAATGTGCGGTACTAGATTTGACGGTAGAGGAAGAGTCGTTGCCCACGCTTTTGCGCCTCATGTGCTTCAATCGCAAGTAGAGATACACTTCGATAACGAAGAAGAGTGGGACTTTACAATGTCTACATCCGTTAATGGTCGTGACTCGTTTTACGCTGTTCTGGTTCACGAAATAGGGCACGCTCTAGGACTCTCTCATAATAAGAAACGTGATTCGATAATGTATGCCTATACGACCACCCGAAATATATCCAATATGTATTATTTAGACCTTTCTTCAGATGATATTAATAATATTCAGTATCTATATGGTGCAAAACCAACCACCACTACCCCCTCCACCACCACAAGCACTACCACCACAAGCACTACTACCCCTACTACCATCAGCTCCACCGCTCGTTCTAGCCCTACGACGATCGAAACAGAAATAAACACTATAGATTTATGTTCTGTCCGCGGCTTTGACGCCGTTTTAATAGCGATGAAACATATGTACTTGTTTCACGGGCAGTATGTATGGATATTGAATTTGGATCCGAATAAGAGAGAAGTTGTTCCGAAACCCGAAATCATTTCGGAATGGTTAAACTATTTGCGACCTGGTTTTACTAACGTTACCGCCGTTTATCAATCACCCAGCGGAGATGTGGTGCTCATTGCTCACGGATGGGTTTACGCTATAGAATATCCTAGTCTTTTGAAAAGATATATGTACACGCTGAAAGATTTGATAGGACGGCCGATGAAGACGGTTAACGCTATTTTCAACAGTCATCTGGGTAAAACAATTGTCCTCTACGACAACGCTTATGTGATGAGATATGATGAATGTAGGTACACCGGTTTATATCAAGGACCTATGACCGAAATCTACCACGGTTTACCAAACGATTTGCGCGGCGGTTTCAGATATATGGACGGAAATCTTTATTTCTTCACCGCCGACAACCAGGTTTTTGTGTACAACGAATTTCTGGAAGCTGTGACGGCAGTTGAAAAGGATATTTTCGATGTTTTGAAAATACGATGCATGAAGACGACTAGACTCCGAGAGCTATATGCAATCTTGAAAGACATATTTTATAAGTAGGCGTAACAGTGACTGTTATGAATCATTAATAAAATGGGTGTCAAACGGAAAACAGCTGTTAGTCGTAAACGCGGTGTCGTAAAGACAGGACGTGGACTAGTGTCTGGTGTTTTGAATAAAGCCATCGATTTACTTCCAGTCGAATTACACTTACCTTCGTACAATTATTGCGGACCGGGAACAAAATTGAAGACACGGTTGGCACGCGGTGATAAAGGTATAAATCCGTTGGACGAAGCCTGTAAACAACACGATATCTCCTACAGCAACTACAGTGATTCAGATAGAAGACGCGTAGCCGACGAAATCTTAGCGGGAAAAGCTTGGAGCAGAGTCAAAGCGGGTGACGCATCGCTCGGTGAACGCGCTGCTGCTTTGGCCGTAACGGCAGCGATGAAAGCTAAGACCGCATTTGGCGGCGGTAAAAGACGTCGTCGTCGAAAGCCTACCGTTCAACACCTGTTGAAACGTCTGCAAGGCAAAGGGCTTTACTTGAAACCGTACAAGAAACAAGGTAGCGGGAAGAAGAAGAAAAGATGTACGAAAAAAAAACGTCGATAGATTGTATACCCATTAGACCGTTGACTAATATAGAACTGGAAAGATACGCCTTAGCATTGGGAGTACCGTGGTTCAGAGGTGTATACATGAGAGATACATTACCTGCACGACCTTTAAGAAACGAATCGGCTATCGTGAATTTGGATAGTATAACCGGCCCCGGCACCCATTGGGTATGTTACAAAAAGAGAGGAAACTCTATAGAGTACTATGATAGTTTCGGAAATCTGCGACCGCCAATTGAGCTAAGTAGGTATTTTGGCGAAAACGCTAACGTACACTATAACTACAAGAGACATCAAAAAGACAACTCAGTCGTTTGCGGTCATTTGTGTCTAAAGTTTCTAACGTCATGAGCATAGTTCTAACAGATCACACTGCCGTTTTGTCTTGTGACTTTTTCCCACCAATTGATGTATCAAAAGGCGAGTGGGAAATAGCTTTTATCGATCTGGCAACATACAACTCGATACCAAACATCGTTGAGGATGTAAACAATCTTTTTCATTACGGCGATGATAAAAACGTTCACACGATTTCATTACCGACCGGATCGTACGAAATATCCGATATTGAGAGGTATATTAAAACGAAACTAGTTCCCGATACTGTTTTAGTATTGACACCGAATAATAACACACTCAAAGTGGAAATAAAATGTTCGCACGCAATCTTTTTCGACAAGGCCATGTCTATAGGCCAGCTGATGGGGTTCAGTAAGAAGAAATTAGAGGCAAATCATAAACACTCTTCTGACCGGCCTGTAGATATCATCAGGGTTACATTTACGTAGACGTCGAGATGGGGCTAATATTTAACGAGCGCTTCTATAAGAAGGGTGGCAGTTTACGTCCGACGACGGCACAGTTAACACTGCGAAACGTTAGGTTCCTCAGATCTTTGGGTTTTAAAGTGAACAATGGAAAACCTTTTGGCAATCGACTCTAGCGCCCAGTACGACAACACCCTCAACGGGCTGGAGTACCATACTCATCGACCGTACTCCTCCGCTACGTTTGGTAATAACGATGAAATTCGTATTCCCATTCATCAACAAGATGTCATTACGATACCTTTTCAGAGCACGCTGCATATAAAAGGTACTTTGACAGCGACAAAAGACGGAGGAGCGGCCGCTGACGTGTCTTTGATAAATAATGCTATAACTTTTCTTTTCGACGATATCAGATACGAAATCGGAGGCAACGAAATAGACAGGACCAGGAATGTCGGTATAACGACCACCATTAAGAACTTGCTTTCTTTGCGCGAACACGAAAAAAATAAACTCGGAAATTGCGGTTGGCTAGGAGTGGGTAAAACAAATAACGATTGTAAAGAGTTCAACATAGTTATACCGTTGCGTATGTTGATGGGATTTTTCGAGGATTACAATAGAATTGTAGTCAACGTGAAACAGGAGCTTGTCCTTTTGCGTTCATCTTCAAATTTAAACGCAATAGTTAGCACGGATGCGACAAATATTGATCTGAAAATAAATACTATCTATTGGCGAGTTCCGCACGTCTCCGTAGCCGATCCGATAAAATTGAAACTTTTGAAAATGATTGAACGCGATGTCACCGTTCACGTACCACACCGGAAATGGGAACTAATAGAATATCCCGGTTTACCGGCCACGAAACAACTCTCTTGGACTGTAAAGACATCTTCGCAACTGGAAAAACCTCGTTACGTAATTTTCGCGTTGCAAACCGATCGCAAAAACAAGATTAAAACAAATGCTTCAGAGTTTGATAGCTGCAAGGTAACGGATGTAAAATTGTATCTCAACTCTCAGTACTTTCCCTACGATAATATTCTCGGCGACACCGCCATTTTGTATGACATGTACGTTAGATTTCAACAGTCCTATTATTCACGCGAACCATCACCGTGTCTAGACTTGTCAACCTTTAAAGAGAAAGCACCGATTTTTGTAATCGATTGTTCGAAACAAAACGATACGATAAAATCAGGACCTGTAGATGTGAGACTTGAAATCGAGGCGTCTGCCAATATTCCGACTAATACTTCCGGTTACTGCTTGATTATTCACGATTCGCATATTGTCTATAACCTGCTAACAGGTGTTGTTAAAAAGATTACGTAATCTGTGACCACACCCTGCGATACCGTGCGCATTTAGTCTCAGTTGTCGTCATGGACGTGATGGATGTAGACCGTACCGCTCGTCCGTTGAACATATTTCTAAAGTCTGTGTATTTTCTGAATGACCAGTGTACGAAGTTTGTCGCGACCGGGCTTTTTCAGCACACCGTCTACGAACTAGGCGTCCTTATACAGGCTGGTAGAAAATTTGTTTTTTTCACATACAACGACTTTAATGATTTCAAGACACGACTACCGCTGCCTGAAGGAGACCAACGTAAGTTTACACTAACTAACGGCGATATCACAATAAAGACTATCTTCGGTAAACGTTATATCGCCTTGTTTGACGGAAAACACAGGGTCACCTTGGGCCTACCAGAATGGAATTTATTAATGGATACCTTACCGCTCGTAAACCGGCGCATCAGCGAACTGTTTTATAATGAACCACAACTAGGGTCTTACATCATTGAGTGTCTAGCCACGGACGAGATCGTGTCCAGTACTCTCCCCGAGGCAGACAAGTTGTACGAGGAAGTGGTTTTGTACAAGAAGCATGCAAGCAGTGGTTGAGTTTCATGCCTTCGTCGACAACGAAGGTAAATACGTTGTCAAGGAACTGGCTGTGGTTGCCGAACATTATCAAAGTGTTGCCATTTTTAAACCGCCTTACAAATTTCACAATTTAAATGAGTCATCGCAAAAGTCTGCTCGTTGGTTACAGTCAAGCTATCACCGTATCAGCTGGTACGAAGGTAGTATACCTTTTGACGAAGACACAGTGCGAAACATGTTAACACCGTTTTCCACCATATTCACAAAGGGTTTGGAAAAGGCTCAATATTTGCGACAGTTCCATCCACATGTCATGGAATTGCCTGAGAAATACTCGTCTAGCAACAACAACAACAGCCGTATTTACTTCAAGTGCATACTACCGCAACACAACAGTTATGTAGATTGTAAATGTGCACTGCGCAGTGCAAGATATTATTACGATTTGCTTATCGCTTAGTCTTAGTGTGTAAAACAACTTGAAGGTCACTGGCGTTAGGGTAACTCCTCGTAAACCTTCAAGAAAAATGTTTTAAAGGTCCCTGCCACGGGGTAACTCCTTGTAAACCTTTAAAGCTTCAAAAAAAATTAAAAAACAAATTTGATGGTCACTGGCGCGGGTTAACTCCCCCTAAACCTTCAAGAAAAATGTTTTAAAGGTCCCTGCCACGGGGTAACTCCCTGTAAACCTTTAAAGCTTCAAAAAAAAAAACTAAATGGTCACTGGCGCGGGTTAACTCCCCCTAAACCAAAAGAAAAATGCTTTAAAAGTCTCTGCCACGGGGTAACTCCCTGTAAACTTTTAAAGCAAAAAAAAAACGCTTTGCCTTTGAAGGTCCCTGGCGTAGGACAAGTCCTCCTAAACCTTCTTGGCTGTTTGCATTGGGAACTGCATTTTGTCATGGAGTGGCAGTTACAGGAAATGGCGTTGGTTGGAGCCATTTTCATTCGGGTTTTCGACCTCGAAGGTTGGGGTAAACACCCTACAGTCGATTACCCGTGGGGACTGCATTTTGTGGCAGTCACTGGTAAATAGCGTCGGCTATTTCCAAACTTGTAATGTGGGCATAATGATGACGGTTTCAACCCCGTATGAGACACAGAGAACAAGTGTATAAGAATACAAGACATTTAAGATTTTCAGCCATTCCACAGACAGACATGGTTTGGACCGATTCTCTTACAATTGAGAACCCAGTTTATCGACGTTATTCACTTGCGAACACAAGATTATGCTCTTTTCGTAATTGGAAGGGTGTGGAAAACGAAACAGTGAATCCATATACTCTAAGCTTGGCCGGTTTTTTCTACACCGGAAAAGATGACCTTACTATATGTTTTAGTTGTGGGGGAGGTCTAAGCGATTGGGAACCTACACATGACCCGTTTGGTGAACACGTTTTATGGTTTCATAAATGTAAATTTGCATCGATTGTACAATCTAAAAGAGAAGAAGAAATGGAAATCGATATTGCAACTGATGATGATGATGATGATGATGATGATGATGACGATAATGATGACAATGACGACGATGATGATGATGACGATGACGACGGTGACCTAGTACAACGTAATGAGGATGATCGTTCGATATGTAAGATTTGTTATGCAGAAGAAGTACAAGTTGTATGTCTACCATGCGGACATGTGTTTGCCTGTCAATTGTGCTCGCTTAGCCTTGAAGTATGTAGCGTGTGCAGAACGCCCACATCCGCCACGATACGTATTTATCTTTCATAGGCTTGGGAACTGGTAAACCTTGAGAACCGGACGTTGCGGGTCGTGAGTGTTTAGTGAACTCGGCGTGAGAACGTGAACCAGCAGACCTTGACAACCGGATGCCAACTGTGAGACTTTGATACCCCACCAAACGTTGAAGAGTATATATATCAACAACACACTTGTAGATCTCTCACAGTAGCTTGCCTGGACCGACGAGAGTCTGAGGAAGAGGTTGCAGTGATTGGCTGAAACTTTGTTTAGGTAATTCACAACGAATATTTATAGTTATCATCTTTCTATTTGAAAATATTTTACTGTTGTTAATTTTTCATATCAATCACATTGCTTTTTAATTTGTCATCTTTCATTTGAAAATACTTTATATGTTTACATTTGTTTTCAATCACAATGCTTCTTTTTTAAATTTTATTTGTCAACTTTTTTGAATATTTATCATTTCAAACGCTTTTTAAATTTTACCAATTAATATTTTATTATAATTATATTTTCGTATTTTGTTAATCTCTCACCAGGATCCAGGATAATGGTGCCAGGTTTCAATATTACCAGATATACTGACGGCATGCTGCGGGAGCTGGTCAAATCTATTTTACCGGGCTTGGCTGAAGATCTATTTAGGTAAGTGACAACGATTATTTATATTTGTCATCTTTGAAAATACTTCATATGTTTACTTTTGTTATATTTTCATTTAAATCACATTACTTTGTCATCTTTTATTTTAAATTACTTTATATGTTTACTTTTTGAATTTGAATCACATTGCTTCTTAAAATTTTACCAATAATTATATTTTATTAACTTTAAGAGAGCTCAAACTGTTTGATATTTTATATTTTAAACTTATATCAAACCAATCAATTTTTGATAAAATAGTATAAGGCAGTAGTACTGTATTTTCATAAACGTTGTATTTATTCATTAGATTGACTTAATTTTAAAAATTGTACTGTGAATTAGTTTTTCAGAGCAATTTTATAGTATTTCGTGTATTCATATTACTATATTGTGTTGTCGGTAGCCAGATGCTGAGACTCAGGGCGGAGGCTACATCATCGGGATACCCGTTGGTAACGTTGAACATTTCGTCAGGGGTTTCCTATCTCCCATGTACTAACGACGGCCGCATCATCATCAGCCAGTCATGGGATAGGCATCTCAGGACGTGCAACGACGGCCAGCGGCAACAACAACCACCACCAGCGCATGCCTGGAAATCGACGTCCCTGCCTCCAGCATCCCAGCCAGCATCCAAGCCACCAGCATCCCCGCCACCAGCATCCCAGCCACCAGCATCCCAGCAACCTCAACCGTCCACCTCGAGGGCAGCGGAGGTGGTCCCTCAGAGCCTGGACTTTATAGACGCTATCTTAGCCGATTTACAGAGTCAAATGGCATCTGAGAGATCACCTTCTCCTGAACAGCCGCCAGTCACGCTCGGGGACCTGGACGGGATAGAGGTAATAGACCTATTGACGGTTACGGACGAAGAAATGCGGAGTCTAGAGGAATAACACTTCTCGCAAAGCGGTAAGATTATTGTTTTCATGTGAATATGATAATAGTGAGCAGTATTTTAAACCTTGCAGTGACACTTGTTTTAAAGTATTACTTCCTACATTCATTTTCACGTAAAACCAACAGTTTTTCTCATTTGAAGAGGTGTCCCGCATTTCTTTGGGGGTGGTATGTTGTAATGGATGACCACCACAGAAGGCAGCGATGGATGGGGCTGCCTTCCGTAGCCCTTAAGGCAGCTTACGCACCCGGTAAGCCCAGGATACATGCGAATGCCGGTCTTGCGTGGTAATATCGGAAATAAAAAATAATTACGATTTGGAACCCACAGCAACGTCATCAAAGATTCACTACTAGAATTGACCTATATTGTAGTTCAATTCTGATAGTGAGTAATTGCTGATGTTGTTGAGATCCCAATCGTAATTATTTTATTTCCCCTATATTACCACGCGGTCCCTGCATTCGCTAACCTACTTACTGTGTGCGTGTGTGTGTGTCTGCTTGGGGGTGGCATGTTGTAATGGAATGGCCACCACTGAGGACAGCGATGGCTGGAGCTGTCTTCCTTAGAAAATATTTTACCCACAGCCAAGGATACATGCGAATGCTGGTTTTGCGTGACTTTAAAATCGGGTGTGTAATATTTGTACTCTGACACCCACAGCAACATCATATTTATGCACTATCGCAATCGACCCACACCATCAAAGACTCGTTACTAGAATTGACCTATATTGTAGTTCAATTCTGATGAGGAGTAATTGATGGTGTGGTTCGACTTCGATATCGCATAACTGTGATGTTGCTGTGATGTCACCTACAAATATTACACCGAATTTTAAAGTCACGCGAACCCAATATTCGCTAACCTACTGTGCGTAATATATTTTCTAAAAATATTTTTGTGTGACTGTTGGTGTGCGTATTATATATATATATTACTCGTATATGTATTTAGTCTTATTATTTTATTATTGTTATATTTTAATTATTTTACTCGTATTTGTATTTATATTTAGTTTCACTATTTTATTATTGTTATATTTCAATTATATTATATTGTGTTCGTATTTCCTAAAATTATGTTTGTGTGACTGTTGGTGTGCGTGTTATATGTTACTCGTATTTGATTTATATTTAGTTTTATCATTTTATTTTTGTTAGATTTACTCGTATTTGTATTTACTTTTATTATTTTATTATTGTGATATTTTAAATATATTACTCGTATTTGTATTTATATTTAGTTTTACTATTTTATTATGGTTATATTTCAATTATATTATATTGTGTTCGTATTTGTGACTGTTGGTGTGCGTGTTATATATTACTCGTATTTGTATTTATATTTAGTTTTATCATTTTATTTTTGTTAGATTTTAATTATATTATATTTGTAATATGTAATATTGAGTTTTATTCTAGTCTACATTTTGTCAGAATTTTATTTTATTTACGTATATGTATAATCCTGTATTTATATTCATATTTTTAACATAATATTTTATTCTAGTCTTCATATTGTCAGATTTTTATTTTATTCATATTTATAATTATATTCTTAACACAATAAAAATATTTATTCTTATACAAATACACGTTTTACTCTTATTTCATACAACCAAACCAACATCCAACACTCACGACATACTTCTACCAACATCTAACCACAACACACAACTGACTACATCGTAGCTCAGTCGCTAGCGTCACACGCCAGCAAACCGAACGTCCACGGTTCCATTCCCCAATACGCATTTATATTTTTTCATCTTCAAACGTCACCAGAACAAAATGGCCCTCCAGGGCAGGGCTTACACCAAAACAAAATGGCCCTCCCGATCCAGGACACCAATCAACCTCTAGGGGCGGGGCTTAGCTCGTGGTGGGGGCCACTAATACGGCTCTCTCATTGGGGGGATAAAGTATACCCATCTCTACTCACCGCCTCCACCACTATCACCACAAGCACTACTACCCCTACTACCATCAGCTCAACCACTACACTTCGTCCTACTCCTACTACGATTAAAACAGAAATAAACACATCGATTTATGCTCTGTCCGCGGCTTTGAACCTGTTTTAATCGCTATGAAACATATGTACTTGTTTCACGGACAGTATGTATTGATATTGCATTTGGATCCGAATAAGAGAGAAGCTGATCCGAAACCCGAAATCATTTCGTATTAATCATTTCATGGTTAAGTTATTTGCGACCCGGTTTTACAAACGTTACCGCAGTTTATCAATCACCCAACGGAAATGTGGTGCTCATTGCTCACGGATGGGTTTACGCTATAGAATATCCTAGTTTTTTGAAAAGATATATGTACACGCTGAAAGATTGGATAGGACGACCGATGAAGGTGGTTAACGGTATTTTCAACAGTCATCTAGGTAAAACAATTGTCCTCTACGACAACGCCTATGTGATGAGATATGATGAATGTAGGTACACCGGTTTATATCAAGGACCTATGACCGAAATGTACCACGGTTTACTAAACGATTTGCGCGGCGGTTTCAGATATATGGATGGAAATCTGCATTTCTTCACCGCCGACAATCAGGTTTTTGTGTACAACGAATTTCTGGAAGCTGTGACGGCAGTTGAAAAGGATATTTTCGATGTTTTGAAAATACGTTGCGTGAAAACGACTAGACTCCGAGAGTTATATGTAATCTTGAAAAATATATTTTATAAGTAGGCGTAGTGACTGTTATGGTTCATTAATAGCATGGGTGTCAAACGGAACACACCTGTTAGTCGTAAACGCGGTGTTTTAAAGACAGGACGTGGACTAGTGTCTGGTGTTTTGAATAAAGCCATCGATTTACTACCAGATGAATTACACTTACCTTCGTACAATTATTGCGGACCGGGGACGAAACTGAAGACACGGCTGGCGCACGGTGATAAAGGTATAAATCCGTTGGACGAAGCCTGTAAACAACACGATATCACATACATCAATTACAGTGATTCAAATAAAAGACGCATAGCGGACGGAATATTAGCAGGGAAAGCTTGGGTCAGAGTCAAAGCAGGTGACGCATCGCTAGGTGAACGCGCTGCTGCTTTGGTCGTAGCGGCGGCATTGAAAGCTAAGGCAGCATTTGGCGGGGGTAAAAAACGTCGTCCTCGTCAGCCTACCTTTCAACAGCTGCTGAAACGTCTGCAAGGCAAAGGGCTTTACTTGAAACCGTACAAGAAACAAGAACGCGGGAAGAAAAGATGTACGAAAAAAACTTCGATAGATTATATACCCGTTAGACCATTGAATAATATAGAACTGGAAAGATACGCTTTAGCATTGGAAGTTCCGTGGTTCAGAGGTGTATACTTGAGAAATGCATTACCTGTACGACCTTTAAGAAACGAATCGGCTATCGTAAATTTGGATAGATAACCGGCCCCGGCACCCATTGGGTATGTTACAAAAAGAGAGGAAACTCTATAGAGTACTATGATAGTTTCGGGAATCTTCGACCGCCAATTGAGCTAAGTAGGTATTTTGGCGGAAATTCTAACGTACACTATAACTACAAGAGACATCAAAAAACAACTCAGTCGTTGCGGTCATTTGTGTCTAAAGTTTCTAACGTCATGAGTATAGTTCTAACAGATCACACTGCTGTTTTGTCTTGTGACGTTTTCCCGCCAATTGATGTTTCAAATGGCGAGTGGGAAATAGCTTTTATCGATCTGGCAACATACAACTCGATACCAAACATCGTTGAGGATATAAACAATCTTTTTCATTACGGCGATGATAAAAACATTCACACGATTTTATTACCGACCGGATCGTACGAAATATCCGATATTAAGAGGTATATTAAATCGAAACTAGTTACCGATACTGTTTTAGTATTGACACCTAATAATAACACACTCAATGTGGAGATAAAATGTTCGCACGCGATCGTTTTCGACAATGCCATGTCTATAAGCCAGCTGATGGGGTTCAGTAAGAAGAAATTAGAGGCAAATCAAAAACACTCTTTTGATCGGCCTGTAGATATCATCAGGGTTAACCCGATTTGCGTGGATTGCAATATAGTCGCCGGGTTGTTTTAAAACGGCATAGAATGCCATACTTTGCACGAATTTTAACCGCAGGTACCGCCCGGTAATAAAATTGTAGAAGTCCCGCAGAGCGTAATATATTTACCTGTCAACAAAGCATCATTCATAATATCACTGTAAGTCTAAGAGATCAGAACGGTGATGCAATCGATTTTCGTGGAGAAATCATTTCCGTACGATTACATTTACGTAGACGCCAAGATGGGTCTAATATTTAACGAGCGCTTCTATAAGGAGGGTGGCAGTTTACATCCGACGACGACACAGTTAACACTGCGAAACGTTAGGTTCCTCAGATCTTTGGAGTTTAAAGTGAACAATGGAGAACCTTTTAGCAATCGACTCTAGCGCCGAGTACGACAACACCCTCAACGGGCTGGAGTACCATACTCATCGACCGTACTCTTCCGCTACGTTTGGTAATAACGATGAAATTCGTATCCCCATTCATCAACAAGATGTCATTACGCAACATTTTCAGAGCACGCTGCATATAAGAGGTTCGTTGACGGCTACAAAAAACGGAGGAGTGACCGCTGACATGTCTTTGGTAAATAACGCTATAGCTTTTCTTTTCGACGATATCAGATACAAAATCGGAGGCAACGAAATAGACAGGACCAGGAATGTTGGTATAACGACCACCATTAGGAACTTGCTTTCGTTGCGCGAATACGAAAAAAATAAACTCGGAAATTGCGGTTGGCTAGGAGTGGGTAAAACAAATAGCGATTGCAAAGAGTTCAACTTGGTTATACCGTTCCGTGTGTTGATGGGGGTTTTCGAGGATTACAATAGAGTTGTAGTCAATGTGAAACAGGAGCTTGTCCCTTAGGGTTGATCCTCAAATTTTACCGCAATAGTTAGCACGGATGCGACTGATATTGATCTGAGAATAAATACTATCTATTGGCGAGTTCCACACGTCTTCGTAGCCCATCCGATAAAATTAAAACTTTTTAAAATGACCGTTCACATGCCGCACAGGAAATGGGAACTAATAGATTATCCCGGTTTACCGGCTACGAAGCAACTCACTTATACTGTAAAGACCGAATCGCAGTTGGAAAACCTCGTTACGAAATTTTCGCTATGCAAACCGATCGCAAAAACAAGATTAAAGCTAATGCTTCAGAGTTTGATAGTTGCAAGATAACTGATGTAAAATTGTATCTCAACTCTCAGTACTTTCCCTACGATAATATTCTCCGTGACACCGCCATTTTGTATGACATGTACGTTAGATTTCAATAGTCCTATTATTCACGCGAACCATCACCGTGTCTAGACTTGTCTACCTTTAAAGGGAAAGCACCTTGTCTACCTTTAAAGGGAAAGCACCGATTTTTGTAATCGATTGTTCGAAACAAAACGATACGATAAAGTCAGGGCCTGTAGATTTGAGACTTGAAATCGAGGCGTCTGACAATATTCCGCCTAATACTTCCGGTTACTGCTTTATTTTTCACGATTCGCATATTGTCTATAACCTGCTATCGGGTGTTGTTAAAAAGATTACGTAATCTGTGACGACGACGCGATAAATTACTCAATTTGTGTGCATTTAGACTCAGTTGTACTCTCCCTCGAGGCAGACAGGTTAAAACATGCAAGCAGTGGTTGAGTTTCATGCCTTCGACAACGCGGGTAAATACGTTGTCAAGGAACTGGCTGTAGTTGCCGAACATTATCACAGTGTTACAATTTTTAAGCCGCCTTACAGATTTCACAATTTAAACGAGTCAGCGCAAAAGTCTGCTCGTTGGTTACAGTCACGCTATCACCGTATCGGCTGGTACGAAGGTAGCATACCTTTTGACGAAGACACAATGCGAAAGATGATTGCACCGTTTTCCACCATATTCACAATGGGTTTGGTAAAAGCTAAATTTCTAAGGCAGTTTCACACTGATGTACGTGAATTGCCCAAAGAGAAGCACGACTTCTCTTGTAAATACTATAAATGTATATTACCTCAGCATAATAATAATAATGCTGTAGATTGTAGATGCGCACTGCGCAGTGCTAAATATTACTACGATCTGCTCCTAGCATAGTGTCACTGGTGATAAGTTAATTCTTGTGTGTCTGGGTCACTGGCGTGGAGTTAATTCTTCCGTAAACTTTGTGTGTGTGTCTGGGTCACTGGCGTGGAGTTAATTCTTCCGTAAACTTTGTGTGTGTGTGTCTGGGGTCACTGGCGTGGAGTTAATTTTTCCGCAAACCTATGTGTGTGTATTCACGCGTGGAGCAGATTGAAAAATTAAAAAAAAAAATTAAAAATACAAAATACAAAAAAATTAAAAAATACAAAAGTAATTATCAGGAGACTACATTTTTTCATGGAGTGGTAGTCACTTGGAAGTAGCGATGGTTGGGGCTACTGCCCAAGGGGTAAGCTTCTGCTTGCTCCGGCTTGTAATGCGGGCATTGAATCGGCTTCACTGATTCAGTTGGCGGTCCTAACCCCGTGAAAACTGCAGAAGGCAAGCGTAGCAACAGCTTAAAAGGCCAATGGGGTAAAATTTATCTCAGACCGAGGGCAGGCGCTTGATTGACATCGGATGACCTGATGACCAAAGTCGCACGGTAAGTGTAATAATCAATAAATTGTATTATAATTGTATATCAGATTTTGTTTCGATTTTTAGTGACATTCGAGCAGGCTCAGATTATAATGGCTTTGGCCAGTGGATAGCAGTCTCTACATAGCTATTTTGGTATGCGCTGGTAGCTATCTATATATTGTCTAAGGCCTAAGGCTCAGATCATAAAGGCTTTTGCCAGTGCCTTCACCAGCCATAGCTGTCATAGCCCATTTGAACTAGGTGTAAATGTTGTTCGTTTGAACTTCGTGTAAGTTGGTCGGTTAAACGACGCGTAAGACAGTTTTTCAATGTTGTTTAGTTGAAACGTTGGTCATTTGATCTAGCTCTGTTGTCAGGCTATGTATCTGTTGTCGGGCTATGTGTCTGTTGTCAGGCTACGCATCTGTTGTCAGGCTATGTATCAATAGTCAGGATATGTATCTGTTTTCAAGCTATGTATCTGTTGTATGGCTATGTATTTGCTGTCAGGCTATGTATCTGTAGCTATTATGATAAGGTGAGCATCGGTAGCTGTTTTAACGTAACTATTGTGATATAGCGTGCATGGGTAGCTGTCTTTACGGAGATACCGCCTAAGGTCTTATACAGGCCTTTACGTAACTATTGTCTTAGATCATGAGTCGGTAGCGGTTTTGACGTGGCTATTGTGGTAGAGCGTAAATTGGTAGCTAGTTTTACAGAGATATTGGCTAAAGTCGTGATTTGATGGAGGTGTTTAGAGCGTATGTTTTAGTGTGTAGGATATAGTGTGTTCCCTGTAGATTGTAGGATATAGCATCCATTTTGTGACATGTAAGGTATAGCATTTAGGTTGTATTGTGGAGTATGTAGTATGTAGGTTGTAGTGTGTAGGATATAGCGTAGGCCATTTAGTACTCCCAATATGAACTATATGATTGCTTGTCTGAAGCTCTACCTGATAGAAGAAGTGAAAATGTGTGTAAGGCTCAGATCATAAAAACATTGGCCAGTGGTTTACCGACATAATAGGCCCATGTATGTCGGCTTAGCATAGTATGTATGTGGGGTTACATGCATATTGGTATAACACAGTATGTGGGCTATCATACATGTTGGCTTGACATAGTATATAAGTCTATGTAGGTTTACATGCGTATTAGTTTAACACACTATATAGGGCTATCATGCACGATGGCTCAACATAGTATATAAGCCTACACGTCTTACTGCGACCGCATTTGAGGCGTCCGTCAGGTGTAAGCCTACCGAGCCCCTGCAATTTGATAGATCGATTCCCGCACAGACTGTTGACTATTTGAATTCCACATAATTGTTGGTCGATTGAAATGCGTGCCAGTTGGTAGATTAAACTTAGCGTAAGACAGTATTTCAATGTTGTTTAGTTGAACAGTTGGTCATTTGATCTAACCGATCATTTTTTGGCAATTTCATACATTATTAATAACATCCTCCGGGGCGAACCCACCCTCACATCTAACCAACATACACTCTAAACATACCCCATACACACAACACACATTTTTCGAAAACGTTTTCCAAAAAATACTTTCAACCCCAAACCCGCCCCAGAGGCAACCCCTAGGGCAGCCCCACATCTACACAATACCATCCATTAACACACAACACACTTGGAGGCAGGTTAGGTTAGGTTGGATTTTTTCCAAAATCTACCCTCTACCCTAAACCCAACCCCTCTAAAAGCAAACCAACCCCCTCCAAAGGCTACGAATAACCCCATACCAACCCCCTGCATCAACCCCCACTACCCCTATACTCACCCCTAACACATAACACACTTAGGGGTAGTTTTTCCTAACGTGCCCCCTGTTCTACTGCTACCTATTTGAGGTATTATAGTAA
>JBAIZL010000003.1:62165074-62177574 GCA_036971475.1 Prosapia bicincta | reverse complement strand
GTATGAGTGTTTAAAAGCAGTTGTATTTATTCGTACGCGTAAATTTGTTAGTGCACTTTGTTTTAGTTTAATAAAACAAAGTGAATTATTATAACGCGAGTCCTAATGAGCTAACCAATCAGTGCTGTGTACTTTCTAACAAGGTTATGTTTGTTGTTGTATAGATGTGGGTGCGAGCGTTGTATACGTTTTTAAAAGCAGTTTTATTTATTCGTATGCGTAAATGTGTTAGTTCACTTTGTTTTAGTTTAATAAAACAAAGTATCATAACTTGCGTTCTAATGAGGTAACCAATCATTACTATATAGTGCCTAACAATGTTAAGTTTGTTGTTGTATAGATGTGGGTGCGATCGTTGTATAAGGGGTTAAAAGCAGTTTTATTTATTCGTATGCGTAAATTTGTTAGCTCAATTTGTTTTAGTTTAATAAAACAAAGTGAAAGTATCATAACTTGGGTTCTAATGAGCTAACCAATCATTACTATGTAGTGCCTAACAAGGTTAAGTTTGTTGTTGTATAAATGTGGGTGCGATCGTTGTATAAGGGGTCAAAAGCAGTTTTATTTACTCGTACACGTACATTTGTTAGTTCACTTGGTTTTAGTTTCATGAATAAACTGAAAGTACCATAACGTGAGTCCTAATGAGGTAACCAAACAGTGCTGTGTAGTGTCTGACAGGGTTATGTTTGTTATATAGATTTGGGTGCGATCGTTGTACAACACTTTCCTGAAAGTTCTATTTCACGCACTGATTAGTTCTGAGATTCAAAAGTAAGTGAAAGGGGTACAAGGAAAAGTCCTGTTTTAGAATCGGAAGTTGTCCCTTAATGTTTTTCACAACTACTGTCATACCTTAGTGTTTCAGAGGTTAAAAAAAGAACAGATCCTGATACCCGCAGAGAGCAATATGTTGAAGGTTATGAAAATACGTGGATGAATAGTTAGGTAGTGACAGTGTTAAAGATTTTAGTGAGTTAGCACATGAAAGTCATGATAAATTGCAGCACCTTGGGTGGTTGTTCGATAAAAGTGAGAACTGAGTTATTTTTTACAAATGCAGGTTCGGTAATATTCCAAAAATCTCAGGCAGTGTAAAACTGTCTTCAGATATGTGATGTCAGATTTGTGTGGATTGCCATATTATTGCTAGAGAATTGCTAGTGAATCTTTTCTTGTCAACTTTTCTTGTGGTTGTGGTACAGATAGTGAAACAATTGTTCATAAACGTGTTTGCTTTTTTAGTAACATTTTATTGTGAAACTATGTCAAACTACAAAATTAAGCCGGCACACTACCAAACAGATCCGGCAAGTAAGAGAAAACTGCACACGTTCCACTAATTTGGTAATAAAATAGTAATTGATTATTTGGTATGCTGACCACACACCTATAGGAAATTTGGGGATTACAAAATGAAAATATACACAAATAAACCTTTACATTAAACTTTTGCAAAAGTTACAATGAAAATATTGGATAGAACCCCAATACCACAAAAATAATTAATACTAACAAATAAAACAAGTTACTTAAGATTAAACCCTTATGTACATTTCGATGACCATGTCATCGTCATCAGAGGGTCTTATTACAAAATTACAATCTAACAAACAAGAAGCTACAAACTAGAGTGATGATTACATGGTAATCGAAATGTACACGAGGGTTTAATTTAAAGTGACTTGTTTTATTTGTTATTTTTTATTATCTTTGTGGTATTGGGGATATTTCCAATATTTTCATGGTAATATATTGTACCACTGTGCTCTTGATATTGTATATCTTACAAAAGTACCAAAATATTTTCTGAACAAGAAGAAAGTTATTTTAATTGTTGAATGATGCAGCAGTTAAAACTTACCTTGAAGATATATACACAAATATAACCTTATATTTTAAACATGCTAATTTACAAATTAATTATCAAGGAACCATTGCACTATTTTTGTAACTTTACAATATACTTATATTAAAATATAGCTCTGAAGTATTCAGTTAGGACAGATGTGGTTGGAATTTTGTAAAACATTACTATATACCTATAAAGTATCCTGTTAGGATGAATTTGGTTGAAATTTTATACAAAATTACTATATACCTATAATTAAATATACCTATAAGGTTTCCATTTAGCATAGATTTGGTTGTAAGTAATGTGAAAGCTTAATATGAAGTTTGTGTATATTTTCATTCGGTAACATCCTAGATTCCTTTAGGTGTGTGGTAGGTATTATACCAAAGTACCGATTTACTCATTTAATAGTTGTATGCGGCCGGTGTAAAAAAATGCAAGGGCAGTAATAGAATGTTTAATGAAAAAGCAATTTTTTATCGTTTGAAATAAATATGAATAGGTAGAAATAATTGTGAAATGTCTTTTGCTTTTTGTGTTATCTTCTGTTCTTATCAATTCAGTACTGAATAAACTATTATTATTATATTTATTTAGCCAACGCCCGTTCTTGGTAATAAACTAGAATTATTTGCTGAAAATATTGTTTTTGGTTCAATAAATTGTATAAAAATTAATATTAATCACGCTTGTGTGTACTAACTAAATACTAATTAACGTATGTAAGTTAGAGAGTAGTTATTCAGTGCCTATTTAAATAACTGGTTAATAATATTATAATTTTAAGGTTACGGATTACATAAGTAGGAATATTTAAAAATAAAATGCCTTAACAAGTATTTTTACATACACTAATGGATATAATATAAACACGAAATCTGAAGAACTTCGTTTCAAATCAAAACTATCATATCGCCCTTAGGCCGTCGGGCCACAGCTGACGCGGCGTTGTCATATTGTATATTACGCCCTTCTACTAGAGTCGGCCATGTTACATACAAATTTAATTTTTTAATTATTTTGTAAATATTACCTCTCATCGAACGTTTTCATATTTGTTTTCATACGAAATTTTCAATTTTTGTGTGTTATTATTATATAAAAAGCCTATAACACGAATATAGTAAACATTTGTAGAATATATCACGAAACCGACTATTACTTTAAAATTATTATAAATAAATAATTTTATATTGACAATTATTAATAATAAGGCGTCTATATAAGGATTATTTGTAATATATGCCACAAGTTGATTGATTTTTGACTCGTCAAAAATGCTAACCTATTAATTGTTAAGTATATACAGTGAACCTCGATATTTCGGACCTTATTATTCCGGATCTTCGCATAGTCCGGATAGGTTTTGTGTTTTAAAAAAATTTCTAAATGGTTTTCGACGTTAAAATTGTAATTATTGACGTTAAAATATTAGTTCTGGAAATAATACTGTATGTTTATAACCCATACAGTCAGGTACATCCCGGAAAAAGTACTTGTCTTTTTATATCGTAATCTTGGCTAGCCGCTATTCCCAGCATAGTGTGTAAATGCGACGCAGTGCAGTATCGAGACGTATGCGTTGACGCGACGGCCACCTGTCTATGTACAGATGATGATGACAATGGGAACCGACCAAATATTCTGAGTCACGCTGAAGCAGTATCCTACTTATATGACCTAATGGTTTGTTTTGTTCGTCAGGAGGAAACAACCTCAACCGAGCTCCTGATGATGAAAAGGATGCGTGAAAGGACATCTCGCAAGCGCCACACAAAACATCACAGCGGAGCATCACGTCCTTTTCGATTCCAAATACCTGAATTCTAGCGCTTCCGGCGTTTACACATTAGGCGGTAAAATATCCTTCGCCGCTCTAACATAATATCGCGTTAGTGAGTAATCTCTGTTCTAACCCCGGCACTATAACAATTTATTGCGTTGGTAATTGTGGTTTTTGGGATTGAGAATCGGGAATCGATTTCTTGGTATCGGAATCGGTAAAATTTTGGAATCGACCTATCACTAATATATATATATATAAAGAACATAAGTTAAAATACAAATACAAGAATTATAATTGAATTTACAATTCAAAGCTTTTCGTTGGCTAACAGTACCAACATCATCAGGAATATTAAACATAATATTCCTGATGATGTTGGTAGAGTTAGCCAACGAAAAGCTTTGAATTGTAAATTCAATTATAATTTTTGTATTTATATTTTAACTTATGTTTTTTATTAATACACAAGAATACATATTGCGATATATATATATATATATATATATATATATATATATATATTAATGTTTCCAACATCATTCGTACTTCATAAAAGTGATTTTATGTAAGTTGGTCTATGCGTTTTATTTTCCTGTTTTTAGCCATTCTCTGGTTAATCCGGATTTTCGGTAATCCGGATCGGCTCCTATTCCAGTTAGTCCGATATATCGAGTTTCTACTGTAGTGTAACACAGTATATTCCCTAGAATACATTAGTGAAACAAGTAGATTTTGGGTTTTTAAAATTATTAATTATGAAGAAGATAGATGCAGTGATCATTAATTAATTGTAAATAGTTTATTATTATTGAAGAGTTTAAATCCTATAATCTTTAATTATAAATAATTTAATACAGTGGTAATTAAATATATATTATACCTACACAATGATTTATAATAAATTATATTAAATAAATAAAAACGTTTGTATTTTCACCATACATTGACATAAATATTAAATGAATGCTTATGAAGAAGGTAGATGCAATGCTCATTAACTACTTTTAAATAGTTTGTTAATAATAAAGACTGCAAATTTTATAATATTTATTTATAAACAATTTAATACACGCATTGTTAGAATTTTGTACCATACAATATTCGTATATTGTATATTACACATTGTATGTTATAACAACGGTTAGGATCTAGCATCGTCAGAGGACAACTAAAGTGGAG
The DNA here is from genome assembly GCA_036971475.1 of Prosapia bicincta. Taxonomy (NCBI): domain Eukaryota; kingdom Metazoa; phylum Arthropoda; class Insecta; order Hemiptera; family Cercopidae; genus Prosapia; species Prosapia bicincta. The sequence goes on along the minus strand of JBAIZL010000003.1, from coordinate 62,172,754 downwards.
GGAAATTTATACAATATATTTGTTATAAAATTGAAACTATTCCCAAAGCTGAATTTAGTATCTTCATACAATTAATCTGCTGTAGTGCACAAGGATTACATATTAATCCTAGAAAAGGGTTTTGTGCTATTATTTGCCAAACTTATTATTGCTCTATTCACTGTTAGCGGGAAGTCTAGATGTTGCTACGCAAGGAAAGTGCTGACAGGGTCAAGGGAATTCATATCCAGATCTACCGAGCTATGACGTGTTTACGCGTGGAGAGATAAATCAGTATGTAAGGAATTGGTTTTGAATTTCGTATTCATAATGGTGTGAAATAAGACAATTCCTTATTTTCCTCGTGGAAAATTCATACTAATTTTTTATGTTAAATTATAGTTGGAGATAAATTTTAATAAGATCATCTTGAAATAGATCTTCCTTTTTCGAAAGCAAAGATGAGTAATATAAACGATTTAACATATCAGTTGTTTTATTATAGCTTTAAGTATAACATTACATATAAATAATTCTCTTTCCTCTCTCTCTCTCTCTCTCTCTCTCTCTCTCTCTCTCTCTTTATATATATATATATATATATATATATATATATATATATATATATATACACACATACTGTATACATACCTAATAGTTATTTAAATGTTTTACCTTTGGATTATATTATAATCACCTTACCTTTCTATAGTCACAGCTTCAGGTTTCTAAATAATAAACAATCACATAAATTTAACCTACATAATCACCTACATTTATTCATCTTACATCCAATTATTAAAAATTATACGTATATACCATTGCTGGATTAAATTTGGAACATTTGTGCTTTTTGCACATACAATAATATGTTACGTCCTCTCGTGTTGGGACACCTATAAATTTGTATGTTTATACGTCTAATAAAAGGACGAAAACCCATTGCCTATCCTCTAGCATTCCAGAAAATGAATTATAACTATTTAGATGCTTGTTTTGCTTTTTTTTGGAAAATTAGTTAACAATTTTCCATTTTCCATTATAAAATTATGACTTAGGGCGCAACAACAAGCACCGGGTAACGCTAGTATTTATGAAAATCACAGTTCGTAACCTATGCATTAGTTATTTTTATTACAATTTCCTATACAGATGGTAGCTTTGTAATTGAAATGAGCATAATAATTGAAATAAAATGTCTATTTGTGTAGTTTATTCGTTGTGTGCTTATATACAAATGTTATACGTACATTTCCTCAAATTACGTCCCATTACTGTTCACGTATTCCCGAGGACTTTCTATATCGTTAGGTATATATTTTTTGCAATATTGATCACTTTTGAGATCCATGTAAATAACAAGTTATGCATCTAAAATGTGTAGTTGTAATAAAAGTCAAATTATTCGTAAAATAATTAATTGTTCTACAAGGGTTAGAAAATGTACAAAGTCTTACAAATAAAAGTGTTTCAATCTTAAAAGCCTTGGCAGCATCGTATAATCGAATTAATTTCACCCTAAACAGGTCTATCGTTACTGTCTGCAGTTATAATTACGCGCCGTTTCATTTTCCCGTATAAAGCACACTTAACCTTCTTAACAGTTTGAAACGTTGGTTATTCATTTATTTAAAAGTAACGGAAATTATTACTGCTTTGTTTTCAGGCTCTTGATATTTTTGCAGTAAACTGTCGTATATTAATAACATTTCCAGCATATGCATGTTCCTTAGTAAGTTCTGATTCTGGAATAGCTGATTGTGAATTGTACTATGACTGTAATAATGAGGGGCTACTCGTTCCACCAGCTTGGAATTATTAGTTTGCCGAAGGCAAAGGAAATTATATATGACTAGACTAACATATTGATTTTCCAGTACTGCGAATAAGGGGAACGCATAGCAGAGCGTCAACAAAGGGATTCCTCGAAGTAGGCTTCAACCGGGGGGAAGAGAAGTGTCTACCTATCCATAGTAAGCTTCAACCGGGGTGAAGAGAAAAGTCTACCTACCCGTAGTAGGCTTCAACCGGGGTGAAGAGAAGTGTCTACCTACCCGCAGTAGACTTCAACCAGGATGAAGAGAATTGTCTAACTACACGAAGTAGACTTCAACGAGTGGAAGATAAGTGTCTACCTACCCGTAGTAGACTTCAACCGGGGTGAAGAGAAATGTCTACTAACCCATAGTAGACTTCAATTGGGCGAAGTGTCTACTCCCCTGAAGTGGGCTTCAACCATGGTTAAGAGAAGTGTCTACCTGACTATAGTACACTTCGACCAGGGTGAAGGGAAGTGTCTAGCCACCTGAAGTAGACTTCAACCGGGATGAAGAGATGTGTCTACCTACCCGTAGTAGACTTCAACCGAGGTTAAGAGAAATGTCCACCAACCTGTAGTAGACTTCAACCGGAGTGAAGAGAAAAGTCTACCTGCCTGAATTAAACTTCAAACGGGGTGAAGTGAAGTGTGTACCCGCCTGAATTAGACTTCGACCAGGGCGAAGAGAACTGTCTACTTACCTGTATTAGACTTCGACCAGGGTGAAGGGAAGTGTCTAGCCACCTGAAGTAGACTTCAACCGGGATGAAGAGACGTGTCTACCTACCCGTAGTAGACTTCAATCGAGGTTAAGAGAAATGTCCACCAACCTGTAGTAGACTTCAACCGGAGTGAAGAGAAAAGTCTACCTGCCTGAATTAAACTTCAAACGGGATGAAGTGAAGTGTGTACCCGCCTGAATTAGACTTCGACCAGGGCGAAGAGAACTGTCTACTTACCTGTATTAGACTTCGACCAGGGTGAAGGGAAGTGTCTAGCCACCTGAAGTAGACTTCAACCGGGATGAAGAGATGTGTCTACCTACCCGTAGTAGACTTCAACCGAGGTTAAGAGAAATGTCCACCAACCTGTAGTAGACTTCAACCGGAGTGAAGAGAAAAGTCTACCTGCCTGAATTAAACTTCAAACGGGGTGAAGTGAAGTGTGTACCCGCCTGAATTAGACTTCGACCAGGGCGAAGAGAACTGTCTACTTACCTGTATTAGACTTCGACCAGGGTGAAGGGAAGTGTCTAGCCACCTGAAGTAGACTTCAACCGGGATGAAGAGACGTGTCTACCTACCCGTAGTAGACTTCAATCGAGGTTAAGAGAAATGTCCACCAACCTGTAGTAGACTTCAACCGGAGTGAAGAGAAAAGTCTACCTGCCTGAATTAAACTTCAAACGGGATGAAGTGAAGTGTGTACCCGCCTGAATTAGACTTCGACCAGGGCGAAGAGAACTGTCTACTTACCTGTATTAGACTTCGACCAGGGTGAAGGGAAGTGTCTAGCCACCTGAAGTAGACTTCAACCGGGATGAAGAGATGTGTCTACCTACCCGTAGTAGACTTCAACCGAGGTTAAGAGAAATGTCCACCAACCTGTAGTAGACTTCAACCGGAGTGAAGAGAAAAGTCTACCTGCCTGAATTAAACTTCAAACGGGGTGAAGTGAAGTGTGTACCCGCCTGAATTAGACTTCGACCAGGGCGAAGAGAACTGTCTACTTACCTGTATTAGACTTCGACCAGGGTGAAGGGAAGTGTCTAGCCACCTGAAGTAGGCCTCAACCGGGGGGAAGAGAAGTGTCTACCTACCCGCAGTAGACTTCAACCAGGATGAAGAGAATTGTCTAACTACACGAAGTAGACTTCAACGGGTGGAAGATAAGTGTCTACCTATCCATAGTAAGCTTCAACCGGGGTGAAGAGAAGTGTCTACCTACCCGCAGTAGACTTCAACCAGGATGAAGAGAATTGTCTAACTACACGAAGTAGACTTCAACGGGTGGAAGATAAGTGTCTACCTACCCGTAGTAGACTTCAACCGGGGTGAAGAGAAATGTCTACTAACCCATAGTAGACTTCAATTGGGCGAAGTGTCTACTCCCCTGAAGTGGGCTTCAACCATGGTTAAGAGAAGTGTCTACCTGACTATAGTACACTTCGACCAGGGTGAAGGGAAGTGTCTAGCCACCTGAAGTAGACTTCAACCGGGATGAAGAGATGTGTCTACCTACCCGTAGTAGACTTCAACCGAGGTTAAGAGAAATGTCCACCAACCTGTAGTAGACTTCAACCGGAGTGAAGAGAAAAGTCTACCTGCCTGAATTAAACTTCAAACGGGGTGAAGTGAAGTGTGTACCCGCCTGAATTAGACTTCGACCAGGGCGAAGAGAACTGTCTACTTACCTGTATTAGACTTCGACCAGGGTGAAGGGAAGTGTCTAGCCACCTGAAGTAGACTTTAACCGGGATGAAGAGACGTGTCTACCTACCCGTAGTAGTCTTCAACCGGGGTGAAGAGAAATGTCTACCAACCAGTAGTAGACTTCAATCGGGGCGAAGAAAAGTGTCTACTCACCTGAAGTGAATTTCAACCGGGGTGAAAATAAGTGTCTACCTATCCGAAGTAGACTTCAAATGGGGCGAAGAGAAGTGTCTACCCACCTGAAGAAAACTTCAACCAGGGTGAAGAGAAGTGTCTACCCACCTGAAGGAAACTTCAACAGGGGTGAAGAGAAGTGAATACCCACCTGAAGTAGACTTCAACCGAGGTTAAGAGAAGTAAATACCTATTTGAAGTAGACTTTAACCGAGATGTAGAAAAGTAAATACCTACCTGAAGTAGACTTCAATCGAAGTGATGAGAGGTGTCTAAGATTAAGAGGTAGAGATGTCTACCAACTTTAAGTAGACCTCAACAGGAGTGAAGAGAAGTGTCTACCCACCTGAAGTAAACTTTAACTAGGGTGAATAAAGGGTGTCTACTTGCTTGAATCAGACTACAACCGGACTGATGGCAGATTTCTGCCCACCTGTAGTAGACCTCAACCGGGGTGAAGAGAAGTGTCTACCAACATAAAGTAGACTTCAACCACGGTGAAGAGAGATGTCTACCCACCCGAAATAGACTTCAACTGGGTGATGAAAAGCGTCTACTCATCTGATGAACACTTTAATCGCTGTGAAGTGTGGTGTCTAGCAACCTGAAGTAGACTTCAACCGTATGAAGAGAGGTGTCTACCCAATTAAAGTAAACTTCAACTCGGGTCTACCCATGAAAACATATTTTACCAATCACTAAAAGTAACAGCTAAAAGTACTAAACTGTATGCCTAAAACTCTGCCAAAATACATACTTCTGTCCTTATAATACAAATAAATGCTATCTTACACACAACAAACATTAGGTTTGAGATATCCTGCTTCAACAAAATATTTAGTCCTGACAATTCAAACATCAAATCAATGTTTTTTTCTTGCTACATATTGTAAACAAGTAATATAAAAAAAAGTTTTAAAGTCAGTTCCTATTTAGATCAATAAAGAAAAATTTTATTTTACAGTACTTACTTTTTATTAAATAATTACAATTAGTATAAAAATGTATGCACATATATCAGAATCACAATATTAAGTGGTAAAATATAAAGCGAAATTAATTATAAAATTAATTAATTAAAATTAATTAATGAACTTATTAGGAATTGAATAATATTCTGTAAGGCTCTTGGATTTTATAGTTCATTATGTTCTGCTTTTATATGTTGTGTTATTTGATTTATAGTATAGGTTGTATGTTAAGCCTTTGTTTGTTAAATTCATTTCGTCTCGTTTAAATTTGGTACTTGTGTAAGAAGTAAATAAGTAAAAATTATATTCAATTAAAATTTTGTAGAAAATTCGGATAAAACAATTTAGTTTAATAATTTTGCCAGCGTTGTAACCTTGTCTTTATTCCATCTACCCTTCTACATCCCTATCGGTATACGGAAATGTAGGAGATGGACAGCTAGTTATGCTTCTGGAAGAGAGATCTATGTTAAAGATCCGATCCTGTGTACCTGTTAAGATTATCCCCCCCCCCCTATCGTATCAAGGGTGCTTCCAGTTTCTATTTTAACCAAACTCAGTGTTAGCGAGCTAGGAAATAAAAGATTCAACTTTAGACACAAACAACACCTTAATGTATTTTACAGAACTACCTTTTGTTATTAATTTAGTGATGTTTTATAATTTCTAAAGATGATTTATTGTAAACCATTTAAGTTTGTGTTAAGAACCAGTTCTAATTACATGCTATTCATTTTCCCGCCATGTCTATTTTCAACCCTTTACGTAGCACGTAGGTGGTGTAAAATATCAGAAGAATAGAAGCGAAGAATAGAACACTGATCTTCTGTTATACGTTAAGTACCAACGGAATGCACTAGAACTTGGGTTCTCAACCTTTCGGGTCCTACGCCCCCCCATTATAACACTGTCATGAAGTAGCCCCCTCCAATTTATATTTGGATAATAATTACGTATGAGTATCAAGTTATAGCCTATTAGGTCAGTTAAATATCAGATAATTGCATTTAACTTTTAATATATATATATACATTGCACCGTATGTAATCCTACAGTGATAGACTTAATTCGGGACTTGCACAACATTAAAACATTATTAATACAAATGCATAACGTGAAGGAATATAATGTTTTATATAGGCTATATATATATATATATATATATATATATATATATATATATATATATATATACATTGCACCGTATGTAATCCTACAGTGATAGACTTAGTTTGGGACTTGCACAACATTAAAATATTATTAATACAAATGCATAACGTGAAGGAATATAATGTTTTATATAGGCTATATATATATATATATATATATATATATATATATATATATATATATATATATATATATACATTGCACCGTATGTAATCCTACAGTGATAGACTTAGTTTGGGACTTGCACAACATTAAAATATTATTAATACAAATGCATAACGTGAAGGAATATAATGTTTTATATAGGCTATATATATATATATATATATATATATATATATATATATAGGCTATATATATATATATATATATATATATATATATATATATAGTGGAACTTGGGAAGCATGAATACAATGTCACTGTAAGGTCAGGGATCCCCCGCTACCCTTCGAACTGCTGAACCGCGTATTATAAAAATCATGAAATCAAAAAAAGCATTTTATTTTTCTAGTGCAAAAGCCTGGATGATTAGTGATCATTTCTAGAATTGGCTCCTAAATCTCAATAAAAATTGTTGAAAAAAAAGTTGTGAAATTATTTTATTTATTGACAATTGTAAGGCTCATGAAAGGATACCCTTTACGGAAAATCTGAAAGTTGTTTTTTTCACAGGCAACATGACGCCACTGGTGTATCCAACAGACCAAGGGATTATAAAATACTCTCAAACAATTCTTCAGAGATATTCTCGTCGAGAACATTCTCACAGGAGATTTTAGTGCACTAAAAACTAAACTGCTGGACATACGCTTACACACTGTACTTGGTTTTTGTCTTATGACTTCATTTTGATACAACTTTGGTTCGTTTTAATAAATAAATAAAACAAATTAATAAAAACTAAACAAAAAGTAAGAAAAATTTACGCGAGCGCGCGCGCGCGTGTGTGTGTGTGTTTGTGTGTGTGTGTGTGTGTGTGTGTGTGTGTGCTTATGTGTGTGTGTGTGTGTGTGTGCGTGTGCAACAAAATTGACATAATTTTATGTAAATTTGAAATAAAGGTTGAATTATTGAAGACAAACCGAGAATATCAAACACAAAGAGCGGTGAATAATAAGTTGAACTTGGTGGG
>JBAIZL010000003.1:62142574-62160074 GCA_036971475.1 Prosapia bicincta | reverse complement strand
GCATTGTAGAAGAACCTTGATATTACGAAAACTGCGGTGTAAATCTTGACTGTATTCCTACGGGAGCGGAAGTTATGGTCGACGAGGCCAAATACAACTAAAAATAAAAAATATAAAATTTTCGTTTTTACTGAAATCATAGCAAGCTGCTATAAAATAAACACGCTACCAACGAAATTTAATTAGCAAATATGTTATTTTATGTTTTTGTTAATTTATTTTCATAAGGCCTCAGGATTCTTTCGTTAGTGACTACCTGATAGCCAGAAGTTAATACAAAATTGTTATGCTTCAAGAGTGGTGGGTCATAGCGTAAGAGCGTTATTTGTACTATTCAGCGCAAAAAGTATTTTTAGGTGCAAACATGTTCAAACATGTTTCTTGACAAAAAAATGATTTGTAAGTTACTCATACGACCACTCACTCGTGTCCTTACTTAGCTATTTAAACTTGAAAATTTTAAATTTCGTGTAAACGTTGTATAACATTGATCCTCCACTACATTAGGGTCGTGGGCACATTCGATTAAGAGTAGGTCAACTTCAATTACTCGACACTGCACACGTAATCCTCTAAATATTTTGAGACAGTATCGGTTTACCGTATGCGCTAAAACTGAATCAGAGGTGTGCCAGTTGCGAGTCGTGCCACTTGCGACCCAGCAATCTGCCACCGAGCCACTTGCGACTCTACTATTGAATAGCTGTAAATATCAATTAAACTATTTCTTTAAACCAATATTGGATCCAATAATCAATCGTATCCAATAGTCAATTGCATTGTAAGGAAGCCTGTGCCGATAATTGTAAGGATCCAATAATAAATATTCATGATATTCAAAATGGCAGATAAACGTGTTACGTAGCCTGAGGGGCTTTAAAAATACCTAAATTACGTTATACCCGGTGAAGTGGCAATGCCTCCCCTCCCCTCTCACCCATCACCACCGACGTTATTCACCTATACTTAGAAATTCCGAGCCACATACAGAGGGAAGTTGGGGTGGAGGGAGCAGGGTTGTCAACCGCTCAGTGAAATGTGAAAGCGCTTGTATTGTTTGACAAACTTTGACGTGCAATGGAAGAGTCCTATATTATTACGACTAGCAAAGGAAAGCCTTTATTAGTGTTTGGAGTGTACTCCTACCGAGTTCATAGAATTATTCAAGAATATATCTCGTGGCTGTATATTAAAAAGAAGATAAACAAGTGTCGCGGAAGAGTGAAGACAACACTTCAGCACGCAGTAATACTAGGCACCACCACGGAGCTCTGCTGTGTACCAGATCAAGCTGAGTTGGATGTCAATAGAGCGAGGCACAACTGCAGAAAAAGAGTAAGAAAGGAAACGTTTGTGCCGGTACACGTATTAGGCTATATCAATAAGAATTTTCTGGTCTTTATTCTCAAGGGTTTGATCAAGTAGCTGAATTGCCAAAATATGATTCCATCTAAAGTGTTTTGTGTCGACACAGGAGGGGTTCAATCGGGACTGATCACAATCGTAAATCAAGTAAGGATATTTTGTTGCCTGACCATCTATTAATATTGCTAAATGAAAAAAGTCTTTTATTGGCTGGTAAAACTTTAAGGGACAAGAGAATGATAAATTTCGGAGGTGAAGATACTTCGCAACTGTTAGGAAAGCAAGGCACGATATATTTTTTCGACGGTACCTTTAAAAGTTATCCCAAGCAGTTTTGTCAACTACACACTATCCACGTGGACATTGGGAGCTCTGACACAGAAACAAACGTCTGCCTGCTCTGTATGCTCTCCTCCTTGACACAACCGAACACAAGTACTTTCACATACTTATGACTATAAAAGAATCTTTTCCCTCATGGACGCCTTCTACAATAAAAATTGATTTTGAAGTAGCAATTATATCAGCGATTCGACGTGTAGGCAATAACCAAATACAGTAATCTCAGGATACTAGTTTCATTTCAGCCAAAGTATATGAGGTAAACTCCAAATAATTGGCCTAAATTCTCAATGATAGCTGTAAAAAGTGGTTCTCTCTGAATGCTCAAAAAAGGTTTAAGAATGAATATCATTGAGAATTTAGAAATATATGCTGAAAAATGTTTAAGAATGAATAAAATTAAGAATTAGGAATAAATAAAAATACTATTAAACATTCACTTATTGAGGAGCAAGTAAAGACTAAAATAAATACTAATAATAGATGATTATTTAACCAAGCAGATAAGATAAGAATAACTAATACTATAAGCATAGAACGATTATATGAACAGTGCAGATGTAGTCATAGAAGTATAAGGTACTTAAAACATTTTGATAATGCTGATACTGCCAATCAGCGAAAAGCTTCAATGTAAGAAAAAAAATAAAATTAGAAAAATGCTTGTTTATGAAAGTGTCATTATAATATATTTCATATATATATTTCATATATATATATATATATATATATATATATTTAAACATGAATATTATTTGGTATATCTGCGAGTCGACTTACCAGAGCTTATAAATTAAATTCATCTCACTTTCGAGCGTTAAAAGATTGAAGGTTTTTGTAGAAGTTCGGCGTGTAGAAGACAAATACAAAGGAAGATTATTGTTTAAGTATATTAAAGTATAAGTAATAGGTGAATACAATAAACGTGTTGGTGAATTATATAAGCCTACAGGGTGATTCATGAAGATATGCAGAAACTTTGGAAGCTCATTCTACATGTAAAAATAATTAAAAGGTTTATATAAACATGGATCCAAAAATACTTCGTTAGCGAACACAAACATCTTTTCGCTTTCTGTGTTCTTTATTTACAACGTTTTGTTCAGAATAAAATTTCTACAAGTTTTAATAAAAATTTTGACCTGTTTCTCGGTGAAATGAAGGAGTTTTTGTTGCCCAAAGATGAAAAAATGTGGTTTTTTACTCCATGTTTTGCAATTGACACTGGTATTCTCAAAACTACCTAATTTCCAGTTCTGGGACCTGTTTCATTCAATTTATCAGGTCAAAAACCATAAGAAAAATTGAATACACCTCTAAATATACCTTACCAGAATTTAAGGAAGACTCGTTTTACACGGTGAACTGAAATCCAGGCAAATCTTTCGCTAGTCCTAACTCGCTAACGAAGCTTTGTTCATTATGTTTACACGTAAATGAGCTCCCAAAGTTTCTGCATATCTTCGTGAATCGCCCTGTATATAATATTGCATGGTTTTTGTATTTGAACCGTGTATTATACATTTCTAATAATGATTTAAATTAACACTATAAAACTGATTTTCTGATAATTTTATTCCGACTCGGTGTAACAAACGATTCGAGCCTTCATTTCATGCATCGCTAATTGTACAGAGCTCTGCTTATCTCGCCGGACATTGATCTTTATTTTCCACTAGTAACAATTAATTTCGATTAATTTGCAATTTATTTTGGATTATTCAATTTCGACAAGATTCAGTCGTTCTCTAGGACTAAAATAATATTTAATCACACGTATCACTGCTTCAACGAAGTTACGGTCTAATTTTAAACCTAAAGAATTGGTTGAACATATATGCTACAGCGGTTGTGACTCCTGATGTTTATCTGTGTCCTGTCTTTCAAATCCTCTTTGATCTCATTATTTTTACCTCCTGTATCCTTAACAGTTCTTCTATTTTCTCAGTTTTTGTCTGACCTTGAATATAAGGCGAAATTTCATTTTAAATTTCTATAATAATAACAAGAGGTACAATATTTCTTTCCTTTCCTCTTGTCTCCATCTTTCTGTTTCACTATCATCGTCCTCTCCTCCTTCCCTTACCACCATCTTCTTTTGGCTACTCTTTTTTTCGTCCTCTCCTCTTTCCTTTCCCACCACCTTCTTTATGCTTCACCATTCATCGTCCTCTCCTCTTTCTCTTTCCAAAACCTTCTTTCTGCTTTCCTGTTTTTCACCCTCTACTCTTTCTCATCTTACCACTTTCTTTTTGCTTCACCGTTTATTGTCCTCTCCTCTTTCTTTTCCCACCACCTTTTTTCTGCTTCACTATCACTGTCCTCTCCACTTTTGCTTTCCTGTGTTTCGCCCCCTCCTCTTTCTCTTCTCACCTCCTTCTTTTTGCTTCCCTGCCTTTCGCCCTCTTCTCTTTCTCTTCTCACCACCTTCTATTTCTTTCCTTGCCTTTCACCCCTTCTATTTCTCTTCTCTCCACCTTCTTTTTGTTTCCCTGCCTTCCGCCCGCTTCTATTTCACTTCTCATCACCTTATATTTGTTTCCCTGCCTTCCGCCCTCTCCTCTTTCTCTTCCACCTCCTTCTTTTTGCTTCAATGTCTTTCGTCCTCTCTTCTTCCCTCACGCTTACAATGCACAAACGTAAGCCTAAAATCATTTTGTAATGCAGACTGTGGGAATAAAATTATCTCAAAACTACGATTATATTGTACAACCAACAAAGGAAATTTCAAAATGACCGTCCAATTTCTTGCGGCATTCTAGAAGAACCATGATATGATTCCTACGGTGTAAATTATGATACTGTAATCCTATGGGAATGGTAGTTATCACCGACGAGAGCAAATACAACTAAAAATAAAAAGTCCCTCATTAAAAGCTCCGTTTTTACTAACATCGTAGCGTGCTGCTACAAAATAGACAAGCTAATTGGTATGAAACACGGCCCTAGAGTGTACGTAGAAGTTAACGAAATCCAAAATGTCTTACATCAACCAAAATAATAAATCTAGGACAATGTGCGTATCGGGACAATTTTAATATTTGCAATATTTGGAAATTGGTGATTATTATTAATGCTATGATTTGCAAAATTTTATTTACATTTTTTCTGGATTTATATAAGCACTCAAATGTTATTTATTTATCTTTCTTTTAATTTTTTCTTGGTTTGACCTATACGTTTTATTACAGCTATCGCATTCTAATTTATAAACACCACCTTTTTCATGCATATTATTTATTTTATGATTATATTCATTATGTTTATCATTTTATTATTAGTTTTATATGCAATTTTTAAATTAGTATTTTTAAATAATTTGGTGATATTTTTTATTTCGTTGCCTATATTATAATAATTATTTTTGCAAATTAAATTAATATGTTGTTTATTAAAATATTATAATTAAATTTGTCAGTTTTCAGTATAATAAACAGTTTTCTTTTTATAATCGTTTTCTGTTTCAATTTGATAAATTATGTCTTTTTCTCTTTTTTTATTTTCTTCATTCATGGGGTTTTTTTACATTCTATATAATAAGTTATATAAAATAGCCATTTTTCTGGTTATATGGATTATTAGAATTATTTGGTATAATTTGGTTTGTTAAAGTTGGTTTACGGATATATATATATATATATATATATATATATATATATATATATATATATATATATATATATATATATTGTTATGTTTCAGTACAATGCTAATATAATAAAATCCAATACCAACCTTTTGGCAAGTATTTGAAGGGAAACTAATAACTTTTATGTCTGTAAAAGCAATATGCAATCAGAATACGCTAACAACTTATCGGATAGAGTTGGATAAAATCCACTCCCTTTGAGGGTTGATATTGCAGGATATTTTAATTTGCTTTACGCTTAGCAACCGTCTCACTCCCAACGGATCCTGACAACCAACTCCCTATAATTATTAAAACTTTTATGGTAACCTGTTGAAATATTTTTGTTTTTAAACCGAGCCGTGGGATAACTCATTTTTAATCTACTTTATTTTTTTGTATTATGTGATTAGTCTGTCTGGTAGAATATTGATTTTCAAACAAAGCAGACAGAAATGTGGAGTTGGTGACAGTTAAAATTTAGCAAACCGGAAATTGAACAAAGTTTACATCTTAATAAAGTTCAAGTTTACTCGAGGGGTTTAATCTTTTATACTTTTAAGCCAATCAGCCAGCGGAGGGAAGAAAGCATTCGGGATATGGATGCCTCCTGATTGTGAATAAGGTACGGAAATACGTCCTCCCGAAAGAGGATCATGGAAGGATGTGTGCAGGATGGCCGGAAGTAGACGTGCTATAGATCCGGGCAGAAGAAAAGTGTCTACCGGCTATGTTGCAATAATTAAAAAATTCATATTAAAAAAAAATAAAATAAAATACCTAGGACAGTTTCAGTACTGGTCCAGGCAGTGATGCATTTTGCAAGTCAGTTCATGTTATATTTATCAAATAAGGCAGAGAGGAAAACTAACCTCATAATAAATGGGCAACTCGTCCCTTATAACAAATAGGTGAATCACCTAGGTTTAACGTGGGACACTCAAAATCCCACGTGAATAAAAACAAGAAAAGAACTAGGGATCCGGTAAAGAAGACTTAGCGTGGCTCATACTTTTAGTTGAGCCCTTACAATAAATTGCAGGTGTACAAGCAAGAGCTTATAGCCGTATCGAAAAAAGGGTTGCCACTCTGGGAGGGCACCAAGAGCAGCAATCTGTAAAATATCGAACGTTACGGAAATAAAGTGTTTTTACACTAATAAACTCTGCCACACATAGAGACCTCAAGATAGAGAGCGTGAGAGAGGAGGCCACCACAACTGCAGCAATGAATCACTACAAGCGGCTCCAGCAACACAATAACCCTACAGCTCTAAAGCTGGCTCACAGGGTGCCAGTGCGCCGACCCTAGCACACCAAGCCTCTGGACTTGGTTCCAAAGCAAAATTAACTGCACATGATCAGCAGTACTAAAATATGAAGTCGGTGTTCTTCAATGGAACAAGCCTGATATATTCAACTGTCCTCAGCAAGCAAGCTGCTACATAGAGCTAGTCTTAGTTGCCTACAAAAAAGGGTTTTTCAGTGGTTTTCACTGGCCTTGAACCTAGGTAAACATGTCAATCTGAAGGAGACGGGAAAACAGTGGAAGCAGACCCCTTCTTAATCTGGGGCATAAAGAGAAGAAAGAATTTTAGATGGAATAAAGATATAGCGATCTCCAAGTAGTGGGAATAGGATAAACGTTTGGAATCGAGGGTCCTTTACTTGAGGTAGGCCTATTTTTTTTTAACTTGGGAGCGGGTTTGAATTGCCCGAAGCACTGCTACCTTAAGGTATATTGTACTTACCTCCCTGATCTAGTCATATAACCCCTTCCCTCTTACCAGGTTTAGGAGTTTCCTGACTAGAGTTTTACCTTCAGCATCCACCAAAGCCGTTCCATCACCAAAGAGGTTGAAGCGCCTCTCAGCAAGTACTTCACATCTGTAAATAATGTGTGTGGCAGTCTCCAGTTCCTGCCCGCATAATCTGCACACTGGTTCATCTTTGTAGATACCCATTTTATGCAAATGTTTCCTTAGTCCACAGTGTCCCGTGAGTAGACCTGTGACTATCCTCAATTCCTGCCTAGACAGATAGATGAGACTCTTCTGCAGCCCCAAGGAAGGTTTCCTAAGGGTTAGCTTACTGTGTCTCATCCCTTCGGCCCTGATCCAGTGCTCACAGTGTCTTTCAGCCATCCACCTTCGCACTGTCATCTTGACCATGGATTTGGAAATACCTACCGCAGGGTCCGGTCCAATCAGGGGAGTCGAAGACCCCTCCCTGGCCAGCGCATCTGCGGCTTCATTTCCAAGTATTCCCCTATGCCCTGGCACCCAACCTAACTTGATTTGATTGTGCCTTGCCAGAGCTTGTAGGTTAATTAGGCACTCCCTGACTATGGCCGAGGGGACCACGTGTCCGTTTAGTGCCTTAATTGCTGCCTGACTGTCGGAGAAAATAGCAATCCGGGTCCCGTGTGTTTCCCTTCTCGCTATCTCTCCCAGACAGGCATTTATAGCATATACTTCGGCCTGAAAGACAGAGGTATGCCTCCCCAAGGAAAAAACTAGTTCTACCCTTGGGTTTTTACAATACACCCCCGCTCCAGTGCCGAAGTCCATCTTGGAGCCATTTTCGTACCAGATCTGAGCTCCCAATGTTAATGTCCCCGACTATTCCATCATAGTTTGGTGGACCTGGTCAGGTGCAAACATTCGAGTAATGTGGTCGCTGCCCATTTCCAAGACGGGTTCTTTGACCACGCACTCGATACTCATATGTCCCGAGACATCTGGGAGGTTAGCCCAGTTGCTCGAGTTGCGCAATCTCCATGCCGCCAGCCTCGCCTCTCCCCTAAGGACAAGCTCAAGGGAGGGGGGAGGTTAAGCATTACTTCCATTGCTGCACCTGGTGTAGTTGACATCGCTCCCAGTGTGCACAGACAGGCCAATCTCTGGATAGAGCTCAGTTTAGCTCTTGTCTGTGCCTGGTTGGCCTTTGTCCACCACACCAGAGCTCCATAGGTAATCATAGGTCTTATCACCCTCAGATACATCCAGTGCATCATTGATGGCTTCAGTCCCCATTTCTTACCCACTATTCTTCTCACAGTCATCAGTGCCCTTTAGGCCCTGTTAACTGTCCTCTCAAGATGTGGGTTCCAGGTGAGTTTCCTGTCCAGAGTAACTCCCAGGTACTTCACCTCCCCCACAAACTCAAGGTATTCACCAAACAAGCGGGGCATCCTGGTCGTCAGATCTTTTCGCTGTCTGGTGAAGTTAATGAGAGCAGTCTTTTTTGGAATTACCCTAAGGTTCTCCTTTTTACACCACTCTTCAATCAGTCGTAGAGGATTTCTGATTACCTCAAGGACTGTATCAGGGAATCTGCCCAGGATCAGAACAACTATGTCGTCCGCATATCCTAGACAGAAGTACCCCTGTTCATTCAGGAGTGCAATAAGGTTGTCAACCTCTAGGCACCACAACAGAGGAGAGAGACCCCCCCTGTGCACAGCCCAGACTTGTCTCCGCCCTTCTGACCTCCCCTGCCACCTCTACAGAAATGCTTCTGTTTGTTAACATGGAACTTATCCAACCACAAGTGGTTGCATCCACTCCATGACGTCTTGCACCACTTACCATCGTCTCCACTGAGGGGTTGTTGAAAGCCCCTTCAATGTCGAGGAAGGCACCTATGGCACAACCTTTCTTGGCGATCATTTGCTCAATCCTACCAACCACTTGATGGAGAGCTCCCTCGCAGGATTTCCCCGGTTGATAAGCATACTGGTTCCAATGCAGTGGTTTTATGGCCAAAGCACCCCCCCCCCCCCTAATATGACTATCAACCAGTTTTTCAAGTCCCTTAAGAACAAATAACATGAGTGTAATAGGTCTGTATCCTTTCCCTTCCGATTGGTTACCGGTGGGCTTAGGTATAAAGACCACCTTACTAGATTTCCAGGCTGCCGGCACATGGCCTAGAGCAATGCTTAGCCTGTATAATTTAGTAAGTACCAGTACCAGCAAATCCATTTCCTGCTGCAGTAGCACAGGATAGATCCCATCTGGACCTGGAGATTTGTAGGGTTTAAATGTGCCAATAGCCCATCTTACCCTTTGTGGAGTTACTATCCTCCTTGCCACTTCCCAGTCCTCCCTCTTACTACGTCTTGTGGGGAGTTTGGCAACTGGTTCAGTGTCTGCTCCCCCAAGTTTCCTCAGAGTACTGGAAGGGAAATGTGTTCTGATTAATTCTTCCACAGTTTCCCCTGCAGTTTTTGTTATATTTCCTAGTGGGGTTCTTAGCATCCCCACCGGGTTAACTGGGTCCTTAGAGAGCACTTTATGCAGTCGTGCCCCTTCCCGAGTTTTGTCAATCTCTTGACAAAACTCCTTCCAGGACTTCCTGCGTGCTTCTCTAATTGCCCTGTTGTATTCGGTTAGTGTTTTCCTATACTGGTCCCACTCCCCGTTCTTTTTTGCTCTATTAAAGAGTCTCCTGGTGGTCTTCCGAAGTTTCGCTAGCTTCTTGTTCCACCATGACGGATCCCCTACTTTTCTCCCCTCACTGAGAGGGCAGTTATCAGTAAAGGATTCTACTATAGCCTCGCCAACCAATGCGGCAGAATCTTCTAGCTCTCTCCTCCCACCATACTCCAATCCAGCCTCCTCAATCCGAACTCCCAAGTCCTTCCTATAGGAGTCCCAGTCTGTTCTTCTTGGATCCCTGGTTGGCCGAAGCATGGCTGGATTTAGAGAGATATCATACCTAATATGTCTGTGGTCAGAAGAAGATGGTTCATCCGACACATGCCAGTTTAGTACATACCTAGCCGTCTGGTTCGATGCCACCGTAATGTCCAGGACCTCCTGTCTGGCCCTAGTGACAAACGTCGGCTCTTCCCACTGATTTAAGATTAGTAAATTCTTAGAGTTAAGATAAGCTAAAAGTTCCTCACCTCTAGTTTTGGTACCTGTACTTCCCCACGAAGTGTGATGGGAGTTAGCATCCATCCCCACCAGCAGCTCCTCATCCAAAGCCCCGCAGTGCTCGACCAGCCTCTTCAGCTCTTGTGTTGGTAGAGCCCCCGCGAAGTCAAAGGGGAGATATGCCGTGGCAAGGTTCAGCCTCTTCATCCTCCCCTCCGCCCGCAGCTCCACCGTCACTGCTATTAAGTCCCTGCAGCGGAAGTCCGTTAGTACAAAAGCACTCAACCCCCTCCTAACCAGGATACACGTCCTGGGAACACCGGAGTCCTTATCGTACAACAACTTACCTCCAGATGTCGCCAGCCCGCATATTCGGCCTCCAGAAATCCATGGCTCCTGGATGAGAACCAAGTCCACCTCTCCCCTGTCCAGCATCCTACACACGACAGCACTCGCCGCCCTGCTATGCTGTAGGTTCACTTGGAGGATCTTGATCATTGTTCTGCTTAATTTGCAGTCGCCTGGGTCCGCAGAGCAGCCCCAGGACTAGACAGCGTGCTCAACTCTACTGCCACTTCACCGGTTTCTGCAGTCGGCAGCTTGACAGCCGCCCCCGCACCCCCAGTGATGGTTGCCGTTGACACATCTGCTACAGACTCACGGTTTGCCGTCTCATTGGCTCCCGCTGTCTGTGCAGTCTCGAAATCAATTCTTTTACTCACTTGGTCCATTAACGTCCCACGAGTATGGGGGAAATAACGGTCGACCAGAGCAGAGCCCCCACTGCCCTGGCAAGACAACATACAATGAGGTTTTGTCTGGTTCCTCAAGGGGATCGTGTGCAACTGCATTTTATACCCTGCAGCCATTCATCCTTCGGCACGATGCCTTCCACCTTGGATTGGGTATTCAGTCACTGACCTTGAAGCACACCCCAAGTTCAGGACATTATTAACTGTTGCTCATGGAGCGAACAGCCTGCTTTACTCTCTTTTTTACAACTGTGTCGTTAGGGTAGTATCCCGCCCATACTTGACTGTCGCATTGCCCTTGGTTCACCTGGGAGGTGAGAGTAGCATTGTGAGGACTTAATTCCCAACTACCCCAGTCTCCCCAGTCAGAGCAGTTATTTCTACCACTCCCAACCGGTTGACTGACGAGGAGGGATAATTCCTCACCTTTGAACCATATCCTTGGTCCAGGTCTGCGTATTCAGAAACCTTCCGGAATCCTTATTCACAGGTAACCTACATTTCTGTAGGCCGTCCCACTATCCGCCACCTGTGGACCCACCCGGTTGCTCAGGCCAGCTTGCCGGAGGTAGGCCTATAGTTAAAGTAGGTGAATTGAGGCATCCACCGCCTACTCGCTGACCGAGGATTATACAGACTTACATTTAGTTCTTTTTCTGGTTTCGGTCTTTGTCTTTTGGAGTGTGTGTGTGTGTGTGTGTGTGTGTGTGTGTGTGTGTGTGTGTGTGTGTGTGTGTGTGTGTGTGTGACCGTGTGTGTGTACAAAAAGAAGTAACACTAGCTGCAAATTCTTTCTACGAGTATCATTCTGATTGATTACGTTAATCTGTTTGCAGTAGCATTAGTTTAGGAATAAAACCATATTATAGCTATGTCAACGAAAAACCGTTAATAACGATAAGGTTATAAATTATATTATAATTAAATTATGTGTGAGTGTGGGTTTGAGTGTGTGTGTGTGTGTGTGTGTGTGTGTGTGTGTATGTCTGTGGTGTGTGTGTGTATATGTGTGAGTGAGTGAGTGTGTGTGTGTGTGTGTGTGAGTATGTGTATGTGTGTGTGTGTGTGTGAGTGTGTGTGTGTGTGTGTATGTGTGTGTGTGTGTGTGTGTGTGTGTGTGTGTGTGTGTGTGTGTGTGTGTGTGTGTGTGTGTGTGTGTGTGTGTGTGTGTGTGTGTGTGTGTGTGTGTGTGTGTGTGTGTGTGTGTGTGTGTGTGTGTGTGTGTGTGTGTGTGTGTGTGTGTGTGTGTGTGTGTGTGTGTGTGTGTGTGTGTGTGTGTGTGTGTGTGTGTGTGTGTGTGTGTGTGTGTGTGTGTGAGTGTGTGTGTGTGTGTGTGTGTGTGTGTGTGTGTGTGTGTGTGTGTGTGTGTGTGTGTGTGTGTGTGTGTGTTTGTACGTGTGTGTGTGTATTTCTCTGAACATTTTTTTTTCTGAATATATTTAGTTATTTGGGCTTTATTTCTTCTAATTATTACATTTTTATGGTTAACGTGAATTATCTTAGCCAATGACAAATAATTTTACCACGTAGTATATATTATTAAAACATATATAAATGTTTGTGTTTACAGTTTACAATTTTAGTGATTCGTAATCATTGGATGCAGTTAAAATATTTATACTTATATTTTTTAGATAAAATTTTGTGTTTTATTTCTTCCCATAGTATCTTTGCATTAAGGTTAACTGAAATGTTTTGGAAAGTGCTAAAACTTTGTTCTTCTCTTTCCGCTAGTGAAAATAATAATCATCCCTGCCTACGCTTTAGAAACAAATCTTGATAAACTTGAAAAAAATATCTTACTGTATGAAACATGATTCATCTATTTGCAATTAATGTTTGTTGTTTTATTCACAATGTGATCCCAAATGTGTTTTTTCTATATTTAAAACGTGATTAACCATATTCATGTACACCAAACATTATCTATTATTCGAGTCGGCCTACTTGAAACGTACAAACAAAAGTCTGAATGTTAATGGCCACAAATTCCGAAACGTGACATATGTTTGAGTACTACAACAAATCAAAGTTACAAATAAATGTAACAGGGCTTCGTGAACCTATTGAAGAAGTGGTCATCATTCTGATCTAGAAACGTTATAAATAAACGTATACGGGCTGAGTACGGAAATAAATTGAAGAATTTGTTTCATTCTTTAATAAGAGTAAGGATATCATATACCATTTTTATCTAGATGAATAATTTTTTTTAGATTTATACTGTTGAATTTTAATCTTATTTATCTTATAGAGAACTTGGCGAAAGCTCATCATTCTAAAACGATGTCTATTTATTTGTTAATGTTTAACGTAAATTTAAATTTAGGATTTCTGTTTAATTATTTATTGTACAAGGGCAGTTTCGTTCCTTTTGATATTTAAAAAAGAGTTTTGGTTCTTTAACACGTCGTAATTTATAAGAAGTTATTAGTAATAATTACGGGAAAATAAATATCCTATATAATAATAATAATTAATAAAGATTTTCTAACTCCCTTTTGGAAATAACAAATGAGAGTAAAAGGAAGTAGATATATATATATATATATATATAGTAAAATAATGTAGAACATTCCAAGATATAATTGTTTGATTTAAGTTAAAAGTTAAAAAATTACGAATCCTAGATTTACTTACTTTTATTAAAATTTCTGGAATGGTAAATATCTTATAACGATTTGAACATGATCATAAACATATGAAATGTACAAAATGATGGCATTTATACAAAAAAATGTTCAAAAATGTATACAAAATGTAGGCTACTTTTCGATTGACAGCAGAAAACCTGTCGGGCCAATGTCTTCAAAATTCACGTATAAATCTCATCTTTCCCTAATCTATTGCTCGTGTCTCCTAACCTAAAAAAGAATGTCCAAGTGTCGACAGTTATGTTGTCATATCAGATGGACTTGTGTAAGCAAACGTTGGTCGTAGTGGTTCCACGATAAAGGGCGTACCTGACTTCGTAGTAGCTCCATATCATGTCTTATAGTTTGCGTATAAATGTGTATCTGTAAAACAATCTGCGGATGGTGATCACCTCTCAGACGTATTTTTGTAAGTTATGGTGGCGAGAAATTGTTTTAACCACTTATCCAAACGCTAGTACAGGTTTTAAATGTTTTTCTTCATTTAACCGATTTCTTCTATCTCTTTAAATCGCTAACATTTGTGACTCAAAAACAAATAACTCAGTTCAGTAGGATTTGCCATTCAAAACCTCCAAAATCTTGAAAATATTGAGCCTTAAATAATATCGTATTAGCTTTGTCCAATGTAAAATTATTACTTTTTTTCTTACAATAAATAAAGAGTGGGTAGTCATTTATTTCCCCTATGACTTTTGACCATGACCATTCTCTCCCATTGTCAAAATAGTAATATAAAGATTCAAATATTATTTACATTAAGTATTAATTTAATACACTAAATGTTTTAGACTAAACAAGTATATAATGAATTTCAGTGACCATACATGTGTAAGCATATATGCTATGTTAAAATATTGTAACATTATACAATAACTCAATATTGTATATTTTAAAATATACCCATCTATTAAAAATTAATAATAGATATGTAACTTTGTCCCTACTACCATCTTATGCTCAAGCAATTTCCGTTAATTCCCTATCGCAATCGTTTGTTTTTAATTCAGTCTTTTCAAACACATCATTGATTAATTTCTCTTCCTCTAGGCTACTAGAAGATAATTGTCTTTCGGTTTCTATTCTAACTTTACTGTCTAAACTTGTTTCAGCTATTAATTGTTCCAAATTTTTCACTTTTTTTAAAAAATCCATTAGGTAGTCTGGCATTTTATAATCTAATTCAAACTTCAACAAGCATTTACATCTTAATCTTAAATGTACTAGTTTTGTTTCAGCTCTTAAAACATCAATAGCTCTAGGGTCGGTTTTTAAACTATTACATGTTTCTACTTTAATTTTAAATTTCCTTAAATTTACTTTCAATTAACAAAAACTCGTTAGGCACATCCATTTTACCAATTAAATTAACAGTGTCGGCTTTATAATTTGAATCTTTGGCTATTTTTCTTAAGGTCTTTCTTATTTCAGATACTGTACTGTCCGTTCTAACCTCTACACTCCTAATTTTTAGTTCGAAAATTAACTCGAAAGTTACTCGGGGGTTTTTGGGGTAGCTGAACACAGATATAATATCGACGATGATCCTCGGAGTACCTGGTTCCCAGGGCGGGTAATAACTACGTCATCTCCTGGAATTTTCCATACATTCCACTCGAAATTGATCGAAGCTCCTTACTCGGAGGTTTTTGGGGTCGCTAAACACGAATATAATATCGGCGATGATCCTCGGAGAACCTAGGCGCCAGGACGGGTAATATCTATATTTCCATAAGTACAATACAGAATTGATCGAAACACGTTAATCGGGGGTTTTAGGGGTCGCTGAGTTTTAGGGTTTTAGGGTAAACGCATCTACAGTTGGAAGGATTTTTCCGATGTTCACTTTTGTATTTTTTGCAACAGCTGTTAAATACATCCTGTATCTATAAGTCTCTGCTAACTGAATATTGCTCTGTTTGTATTCATCTGGTATATTTGGTGCGAGTGGAGCATTATACATTGCCAGAATTGGTTGACAACCGTGTTCAACCAACTCTTCAGTAGACAAACCAATTTCTTTAAATTTTTAAAGACGTCACATATTATATTTAGTCAAATAAATAAATAAGATTGTAAAAAGGAGATGGAAACCCGTTACTCCAGGATTTTTGGGGTAACTGAATCCTGAGTCGTAGGTTCTTCAATGATTATCGCCGATATTATAATCGTGTTCAGCGACCCCTAAAACCCCCAATTAACGAGTTTCGATCAATTTTTTATTGTACTTATGAAAATATAGATATTACCCGTCCTGGCCCCTAGGTTCTCCGAGGATCATCGCCGATATTATATTCGTGTTTAGCGACCCCAAAAACCCCCAAGTAACGAGCTTCGATCAATTTCGAGCTGAATTTATGGATAATTCCAGGAGATGACGTAGGTATTACCCGCCCAGGGCCAAAGGTACTCCGAGGGACATCGCCGATATTATATTCGTGTTCAGCGACCCCAAAAACCCTCGAGTAACAAGTTTCTATCAATTTTGTATTGTACTTACGGAAAATTCCAGGAGATGAGGTTGATGTCATCCGCCCTGGGCTCCAGGTACTCCGTGGGTCGTTACGGATATCATATTCATGTTCAGCGACCCCCGAGTACTAAAATTCAGCCCATTTCTGTGATTATTCACCGAGTTATACATTTTTTCTTTAATCAAGCCAGTGAATGCACTTTAAAAAATGCATTTTTCTTATGCACCGATGCAATTTTGATTTCTTATAAAGTGGCTATGTTCACAAACTTTCGTGGTGGCTTCCTGAATCGAATGCGAAAAACCGCATTTCTATCCGACTTACTGCACCAATTATCGTAGGTTTGGCCTATTTTTGTGCTTTATTTCTTCGCCTAGTATTTGTAGGAACGAGTTTGTGTTTTATTTTAAATACAAATACATTCAATCTATATATTTTGTTAAACATAAATAAAATTTGCAATATTCTATAAACCTAGGATTTTTTATAATTAGACTTCAAGTTTGTATAGATAGATAAAACTGGATTTTTTTTGTTTTTATTTGTCGAAAATAAAAAAACCGCCAAGATTTTAGATTTGTCTTCTACAAAATAATCGATATTATGTTCAACGTATAGGCAGGCATTTTGCATATTTATAACAGATAAAAATAGTTATTGTTTTAATTTTATTTTTAATAGTTTTGATAGAATTTTATAGCTCTTTTGTATAATTTATATATGTTACTACATTTAAAGAATTATTTTTTTTATAAGCGATTAAATGTAAATTTTGTAATATATATATTGAACAAATTTTCAGTCATATTTAAACTTGGTAGAGTGAAGAAAACTTGAATTTATTTTTAAAAAAACATCAATTTTTTGCAAATAATGCAGAAAAATATAGTGTCTAAAAGCAAAAGCATTTAATGTCATGAGTCTACCCGTTTAAATTGAACACACAAATGTTACCTACTTTGGCTTCCTCTGTAAGCCTTGTAGATCAAACTAATCAAGCCTACTCTTTTTATGGCACTAAGTAGGCGTTATATCAACTTCTTATGGTCGTAGACGTACACAAAGGAGGGACAGACACATACGGAAGTGACGATTCAGATCGATAATAGTCAGGCAGAGAGCCTCTAACAGACCATACACAAGTGAGTGTGCACGCTGTAACTGCGTCCTCAGAATGAATGTATTTAACGGAAATGTAAATTTCCAGTTACATAAATGAACAAGTTGTGCGTTTACTAATAACAATGTTTAACAACTATATACAAAATTTCACGTCGATTACTTCACTAGATCTAAGAGCACCCACAAGAGGCGTGTACTGTGTGTGTGTGTGTGTAAAAAGAAATAACAGAAGCTGCAAAGGTTTTGTACAAGTATCGTTCAGATTGATTACGTTAATCTGT
>JBAIZL010000003.1:61952574-62137574 GCA_036971475.1 Prosapia bicincta | reverse complement strand
GCTACACGTACAAACACATACACACACATCTACACAAAAACACACACACAGACAAATAGCTACACGTACAAACACATACACACACACAGACACATAGCT
The DNA here is from genome assembly GCA_036971475.1 of Prosapia bicincta. Classification (NCBI taxonomy): domain Eukaryota; kingdom Metazoa; phylum Arthropoda; class Insecta; order Hemiptera; family Cercopidae; genus Prosapia; species Prosapia bicincta. The sequence goes on along the minus strand of JBAIZL010000003.1, from coordinate 62,137,475 downwards.
ACACGTACAAACACATACACACACATCTACAAAAAAACACACAAACAGACACATAGCTACACGTACAAACACATATACACACATCTACAAAAAAAACTCACAAACAGACACATAGCTACACGTACAAACACATACACACACATCTACAAAAAAAACACACACACACAGACGCATAGCTACATGTACAAACACACACACACACACACATCTACAAAAACACACACACACAGACACATAGCTACACGTACAAACACATACACACACACCTACAAAAAAAAACACACACACAGACACATAGCTACACGTACAAACACATACACACACATCTACAAAAAAAAACACACACACAGACATATAGCTACACGTACAAACACATACACACACACAGACATATAGCTACACGTACAAACATATACACAAACACCTACAAAAAACACACACAGACACATAGCTACACGTACAAACACATACACACACACACCTACAAAAAACACACACACACAGACACATAGCTACACGTACAAACACATACACACACATCTACAAAAAAAACACACACACAGACATATAGCTACACGTACAAACACATACACACACATCTACAAAAAAAAACACACACAGACACATAGCTACACGTACAAACACATACACACACACACACACACACAGACACATAGCTACACGTACAAACATATACACACACACCTACAAAAAAAACACACACACAGATACATAGCTACACGTACAAACACATACACACACACAGACACAAAGCTACACGTACAAACATATACACACACACAGACACATAGCTACACGTACAAACACATACACACACATCTACAAAAAAAAACACACACACACAGACACATAGCTACACGTACAAACACATACGCACACATCTACAAAAAAACACACACACAGACACATAGCTACACGTACAAACACATACACACACATCTACAAAAAAACACACACACAGACACATAGCTACACGTACAAACACATACACACACATCTACAAAAAAAACACACACACAGACACATAGCTACACGTACAAACACATACACACACACACACAGACACATAGCTACACGTACAAACATATACACACACACCTACAAAAAAAACACACACAGATACATAGCTACACGTACAAACACATACACACACACAGACACAAAGCTACACGTACAAACATATACACACACAGACACATAGCTACACGTACAAACACATACACACACACAGACACATAGCTACACGTACAAACACATACACACACAGAGACACATAGACATATACAGCCCCACAACAATCCATGAAAACAACGTTCAGTAAAGAATTACACAAATAATATCAGCACATCCTTGAAACAAGGGACCTGGATTGTAGGAACCTGAGACTTGTATGGATAGTCCTTGATAAAAGCGTTACTAGTCGAAGTACGTTGTAGAATGTTTTTGGAATAGCTAATGTAGATGTAGCCCCTTCAAACATCAATTTACTTAACGTATTGGGGCAAGTATGAAATGTTCTATTTATACTGTATTCTGTTTTCAAGTCGAAATCTACATAACTCTGAATAAAAATTCAGTACTATTAGCTGGGAGTAGATTACAGATCATAAAAGTTGAGTATCTCGTGGAAACCCCTTGCAGGGCTAAACAATATATGTTGATTGCTTAGTTAAAGGCAATCTTGCATCTCATTGTAACAGTAGAGAGAGAAACAAATTTTGCTCAGGTTTTATCTCTCGCCTTTAATATTAGAGACGCTTTAAGACGTTTCCCTAATCCTATGTTCGTTGCCATTTCGCTAGGATACACATTTCTAACTTCGATTTGAATATTTATTGCTCTTATCGTAATCAGAATTATGAAACGTCATAGGCTCCACATTTGTAACACTGGGTAATAACTTTGTCTTGCTGTTAGAATGGATTTAAAATAATTATATCACCTACCGTCAGTTCTACAGATTTGTTATACTAGGTTATAAATTGGGAGAACTATATATATATATATATATATATATATATATATATATATATATATATATATACATACATATTTTGTCTAAAATATAATAACACAATAATAAGAAACCCAAATTCTTCTAGTTTATATATATGTAGGAAAACAAGGGTGTTGACGTAATAATAGTTATTAATTTAAAAACTGCAATTTGTCTAAAATATAGTAATACAATTAGTAAGAAACCCAAATTCTATTCGTATATGTATATATACACAAGACGATTGGCTTCTTATTATATATAGGTCTACTTATAATAATGTAAAGATTTATATATATATATATATATATATATATATATATATATATATATATATATCGTATAGTCAATTCATTTAAGTCTATCTAAACACATTCTAAGGCTTGCGTGTGCGCGCGCGCGCACACACACACACACGTGCATAGATACACACGCACGCACACAATTTCCAATTTCCACGAGCTACATAGACGGTGATAATAACAAGGTAATCAAGCTGCACTAAATACGTTCTCCCCCACACACAATCTATGCTTGGCATATGTGTAGTAATAGCTAAAGCGTTATGTGGTATGGCTCCTAGAGGCGCAACAATAATCACTTAGGTCATCACAGGCTCTACTAGTAGTGTATTCCCCAGGGAGGCAGCTTTGTGTGTTCCACCCCCCTCTACAGCATGGAGATAGTGAAAGCACGGCGCCAAGTAGGCAATTCAATAACAAGTATGTGATAATTAAACATGGAATCCAACATAAATAGATTTTAAAAAAGTAAAAATAATGAATTATTTGAAAAAACTGTATTAACATCAAGTATGATCTACTAGAAGTTTTATAAAAAAAGTACATTTGAACTTTTGGTTGGATGAATAAAAAGTTTAAGTGTAAACTAATAGTAGGAATTGAAAAATAATGTAAAAAGAAAGCGATACAAATTCGGGAACGTAAAGATAGTCTGGGTCCGTCAAATGATAGTCTGACGATTTAAAAACATTTCTGCTACAACAATAGATAATATAACATTTGTTTGAGACATCAAATACAAACGGAAAATCTCGCAAGAGGTATACATTTTCACTATCGATTGAAATATTTTATTGCTTTCAAAAATATTCCAAATATATTATGTAAAGTCGAAACTACTGTATAAACTTTTACAGTGAGCTCTTACATGTTTCCCTTGGAATACATGTGTTGCATACCTGACATCCCCCAGCTGAATCTATAACTTTTACCCTTTTTCATTGACTTTATTTGGAATTCTTTACTTATGTCTATTTATTTATTTTTTTCTTGAATTTTTTCACTCGACGTTGACACTACATAAAAAAATCAGGAGTTTTTCTTTATTTAAATCACCTATGGAATGCTGTAATAAAATCTGAAAGTGCTTTCGTTGTTAAGGCAAAAAAAGCCAATAAATCTAAAATGTATTTGTAAATTAATTGATTTAATTTCATCAAATTTCGTTCACACAATAAGAATATGAAGAGATTCTTTTTTTCGTTTTTAATGTATAGGTATTTGAGATTGTGCAGTTTGGTAATTAAATGCAAGGCTTTCAATAAACGTTGCTAGGGGCAACACCAATCACGACGCAACCTACAACAGAATGCACCAATGGCGTATTGATGTATAGAGTCTCCGTGAATCATATTGGCTGGTTGTGAATTAAGAAAATCGAAATAAAAATATAACTCCGCCTATATTTGATTAATTTGGGAATAACCTAGCTTTGAAGAAAATGTTTTTAGGGAATGATAATTTTATCGTTGTTTTAAATTAAACAGCCACTCTTCACGAAGTATCATATGATAAAATTTAAAGTTGATATTGTATTTTAATTTAAATTTTAGAAGTAGGAATTATAGGAATTTTCCTATTTTCCTACTAATTACTATTTGCAAACCAGATTGTATAAACCTACCCTTACATATATATTCTCTTATAGACCTAACTGAAGGGATTCCCAAAGGTCATAAATTACCACCATTAAAAAGCACAAGTGACATATAATTATACTTATTACTTGATAAATTGAGTGAACTACAAAATTACAATCAATAACACATACAATTTACAAGATTACTTATTGTAACTATTCATAGATTAACCAAAATAATCTTCTACTCGTATATATCCATATCGCAGTGAATAAAGTAAAATGTGATGTGTACTGCAAAAGATTTAACTGAAGCAATCACCCCAATGTTTCATTGTGTTCGGGGTTTTTACAACCCTACATTTTCATAAGAAATAAGGAACTTTTGTACTAATTACTCCCAATTGATTTTCCCAGTTTCCTCCTAATCTACTCACAAAATGAAAGTGGAAGGCCCTAAGCGAAGATACACGCGCAAAGCATATGATCCTAAGGGAAGATGAACGTGTAAAATCTAAGACCCTAAGGGATGTACGTGTAAAGTGTAAAGGATATACGGGTAAAGGGTAGATCTATTAGCGATGAAGTAAGAATGTAAGGCCATAAGCAAAGTTATACGTGTAACATATAAAACCCTAAGCGAAGATTTATGTGAAGTGTAAGGCCCTAAGCGAATATACACGTATAAAGTGTAAGGCACCAAGCAAAGACGGAAGTATAAAGTGTAAGGCCCTAAGCGAAGATAAACGTGAAAAGTGTAAGGGCTTAAGAGAAGATGTAAGTGTAAAGTGTAAAACCCTGAGCAAATATATACGTGTAAAGTGTAAGTTCATAAGGGAATATTAACTTACATGTGTAAGGACCTAAGATCAAAGTGTAAAGTGTATGTCACTAAACAATGATAGGCTATACGTGTAAAATGTAAGACCCTGAGGGAAGGTATATGGGCTCTAAGAGAAGATATATGTGTAAAGTGTTAGACACTAAGGGAAGATATACGCGTAAAGTGTAAGGCTCTAAATAAAGATATATGTGTAAAGTGTAAGGCCCTAAGGGAAAATGTACGGTACGGCGTGTGAGCTACTTTTAATAAACATATGTTATTGTTGGACTGGGTACTTCCAGAGACGCCCTTATACTTTTTGTTAGAAAGTTGAACTACCCTGAGAGTATATTAGGCCTCTCAGGACGAGAGGTTTGTGCTGTAAGCAAGACGCAGAGATGTTAGCTAATCTAATTTGTGCTCACCACCTTTAATGTGTTCATCACGTTCCTCATTATGTGACGCTCCCAAATGCGCCATACAATTTATAAAAACACCCATGAATACTGAAGGTAATTATCGATAGGTGTCAGTATGCCTGGAAGGTTGGGGGAAAAGAACGAAGAGAAAGTGCTTTGTGAAAGACAGACTTAATGTAACTATATGTAGGGGAGGACAGAGAGAACACTTGGACAAATCAGAAATAGGGGAACTAGGTTCAATCCCTGACCATAATAGAGGATTAAGTTAATGCTCTAGTTGTTGGCATGATTTACATAAAATCTGTTCTAGAATTAATGTAGAACATTATTGTTCACCTGTATATTACTTGCCATTAGAGATAACTAAATGTCGGTATTATGAATCTGTCAGTAACACAAGCTGAGGGTTTAATTAGCCCCAACAACACAGTGTAGCGTGGGCAGGATTATGTGAACAAGGCTTTTAGCATTAGGGCTGCAACGAAGAAGGGGTGATCTCCATTGTGAATGGACGTAAATTGAATTGGGATGGGTGTAATATATTTTTATACAGGGTGGTTTACGGTTTGCGTTAAAATAAACAGTACTGAAACCGAATCGATACTGTACTATACTGTAGTTGACTTCTCGATCAGCTGTGCCGACTTTTAATTGTTACCGCCTACTCGTGTTTACGTATTTCATTTGAGATTAATTTTTGCGGACATGCTGCTAACTACTGGAGAAAAACATTTATCTTATTTTCATTCATTTGGAATTGGACGGGCGGGTGGGCAAAGTGTCACAAATTACATTAGGAACAATTTCACAAAACCCCGTTAGTAACGCTGTGATTATTAGTGTTGTTGAAAAATTTCGAAGATCAGGTAATGTTTTAACACAGCGGAAGGACTTTTCAGGTCGTCCAACTACTGTCTGTACAAATGAAAACCACGGAAGAGTGTTCCAGCAAGTGTTACAGTCACCGAAAAGAAGCTTAAACCCAACATCTTTTAAACTGTATTCAAACAATACGTCGGGAAGAACGTTCAAAAACATTGGTGGTTTTTCCTACAAGATACACGCAGTACAACCTTTAAACTGTATAAACAAAACCGCCAGAACAAAACCACACTTTTATAGGTTTGAACGTTCTGACCAGCGAGCACAAACACAACTAGAGTTTACATATTCTCATATTATAGTTCCGGTGAAGCCGGGTCGTCATCTTGGTGAGGGATCTGGCCGGGAAACAAGACTTGGTCAACGTCTAATTTTAATAGCTAGCGCTTCACTCCAACAGTGATTTCAATATGTTACCATTGTCAGAAAATAATAAAATTTGGTTTCATAGTAATATATAGTACAGGGATTACAATGGTGCAAACATTTTAATTTTATAAAATAGATGTCTCATCTTAAATCGACATTAAATTAAAACCTTTCTATATAGAATTACAGTTTGACATACAAAAGTCAGTCTATGAAGGTTTTTTTATCTTTTGGTCAGGTAAATGATGTCAGCAGTTTTTGTGATTTCAAATTTTATTTCTGTAAAAAAATATTTCGCTACGACCACTGGTTTGAGCGCAAACATTAGGTGTTATTTTCCGAGAGTGTGACTTGCTAACGCAAACGAGTAACCATAATGGGAGCAAGGGGTTAATCATTTTAAGTTATTTGTTCAGTCTATTGGATCTGTATCAAGTTGCTATATTAATTTATTGACACTTACAATTATTATATACAGTGTTTATATTTGGCCTATTATTTAGTCGTTATTATATACGATGTTATATTTGGCCCTTTATTTAGTCGTTATTTAGGCCAACAGTCAAGTAACTTAGTCATTATTATTATATTTTTTGTTATTAATGTACTGTGTAAAACTTATTAGTAGAACCTAATCAGATCTTATTGACAGTTACAATTATTATATACGATGTTATATTTGGCCCTTTATTTAGTCGTTATTTAGGCCAACAGTCAAGTAACTTAGTCATTATTATTATATTTTTTGTTATTAATGTACTGTGTAAAACTTATTAGTAGAACCTAATTAGATCTTATTGACAGTTACAATTATTATATACGATGTTATATTAGGCCTATTATTTAGTCGTTATTTAGGCCAACAGTCAAGTAACTTAGTCATTATTATTATATTTTTTGTTAATAATGTACTGTGTAAAACTTATTAGTAGAACCTAATTAGATCTTATTGACAGTTACAATTATTATATACGATGTTATATTAGGCCTATTATTTAGTCGTTATTTAGGCCAACAGTCAAGTAACTTAGTCATTATTATTATATTTTTTGTTATTAATGTACTGTGTAAAACTTATTAGTAGAACCTAATTAGATCTTATTGACAGTTACAATTATTATATACGATGTTATATTTGGCCTTTTATTTAGTCGTTATTTAGGCCAACAGTCAAGTAACTTAGTCATTATTATTATATTTTTTGTTATTAATGTACTGTGTAAAACTTATTAGTAGAACCTAATCAGATCTTATTGACAGTTACAATTATTATATACGATGTTATATTTGGCCCTTTATTTAGTCGTTATTTAGGCCAACAGTCAAGTAACTTAGTCATTATTATTATATTTTTTGTTATTATTGTACTGTGTAAAACTTATTAGTAGACCCTAATCAGATCTTATTGACAGTTACAATTATTATATACGATGTTATATTTGGCCCTTTATTTAGTCGTTATTTAGGCCAACAGTCAAGTAACTTAGTCATTATTATTATATTTTTTGTTATTATTGTACTGTGTAAAACTTATTAGTAGACCCTAATCAGATCTTATTGACAGTTACAATTATTATATACGATGTTATATTAGGCCTACGATGTTTATAAAGCTAACGCCGGGAACAGCAGATAGTAATATAGAAACTTTACTCGTATTAGACACTGTGGAACAACATCGATACTACTGGGTTTAGTTGGCAAGTGGGCTTTGTCTAAGGGTACGAGTACCTCGCGGGCGATGTCGACAGCACAGAGCAAATAGGTCACCTGCGATGCTTGGTTAAGCTCTAGGCCGCTGTTGTGGTTATTACTACATGAGATAGTTAACAATATATATTATTATATTATATATATTAAATACGGTGATATGTTTATCACCTTATTATGATAATTTATACATAATATTACAATTTATACACAAACATTTATACATAATTATCACATAATATGTGATAATATATACTGTATATAATATATAATATAATATATTATGCAATATAATTATTATTATATAATATATAATAATAATAATATTATTATATATATTATGAGGTAGTCACTCTGAAATAATTTCCTTCACTACTCTCGCAGAATAATTTAAGCGATATCTTATCGACAAGTGATAACATGAAGTGTGATTCATTGTCAATAACATTTGGTACAGCCATATCTTACTAAAATGTAAATATAAACAAACAAGTCAAAACAAATATCGAAAATCAACAGTAAAAAAGCTGCAAGAAGTCAAGTAGAACACACAAAGTTACTACTAAATTTACTACATAGCAAAGAAAATATCGATATTCGATGTTATTAATTAAACTACCAGTGAATATAGATATGTAAATATTATCGTTAAAACCAATCTATATATCGTTAACATATAATTTTTAAAAATCCCATTTATTATAAAGGGAAATGTAGTGTTAGTAAGGAAATTAAAATTAGTAACCAAATGAAGTAAAATTGATTTATTATTATTTTTTTTACTGAACTAAAAGATAGCCCCGAACGATTCCATTCCAATATTGAGGATGATAACTGAGACATTCACTCATCTATTTGAAAATATTACACTTACTAAATACTAAAATAGGGCAAATACTAAGCTTAACCGAAACCACACTACCGAAGTTGACAGTCAAATTTCCCTCGCACAGCCTGATGTGGCGTGGTAGGGCTGGATGGCCTTAAACAGACCAATCAGAGCGAAGTAGCTTGCTAGGTATCCTGGTGAACATCCATGTAAAATCAAATAAGTTTGTTTGCAAAAAGCATCACTCTGAACCTCCACCTCGAACTACCCATTGTGTTCGTCTCCATATTTGTTATAGTGCATTTGATTTACAAGGATGTCGACATCGACGCGAGCTACTCGTCTACCGCGATCCACTTGTTCTGTTCGCACCCTATATATATATATATATATATATATATATATATATATATATATATTATCACATATTATGTGATAAATCTGTAAGAATTTTAGTGTATACATGATATAATGTGTAAATTATTATAATATGGTGATAAACATATCACCATATTTAGTATATATATTTAAACTATAATATATTATAATAATATATCAATACATAATATAATATAACAATGTATATATATATATATATATATATATATATATATATATGGTGAAATAAAATAATTTTCATAAACAAGAATATACGAGTATTACTTCATTTTATTGTTGATTGAAATTTTTCGCTAATTTACATTATTAGCATTTTCAAAATTTATAAATCACTGTCCAGTTATGTGACTAGAGTAAGAGTCACTCTAGTCTTACTCTAGTCACATAACTGGACAGTGATTTATAAATTTTGAAAATGCTAATAATGTAAATTAGCGAAAAACTTCAATCAACAATAAAATGAAGTAATACTCGTATATTCTTGTTTATGAAAATTATTTTATTTCACCATACATATTCAACAAGAAAAAATAATTCATCTAAGTTTTACAATATATATATATATAACTCATGTAACAATAACTACAACAGTGACCTGCGCTTGACTAAGCATCGCAGGTGACCTTGCTCTGTGCTGTCGACGTCGACGGACCCACTTGTTCTGTTCGCACCCTAAACGTTTGACGCTCTTCACTAGGGTAACTCATCGCTTGAGGCCGCCATCTTGGAGATCCTCTTACTGTATATCGGGACATATAAAGGGTCATTCTTAGTCGTTTTATAGGAAATCTCAGGACATTTTTTTGTGCCCGAAACCTGCCACTCGTTCACAATGGTTCTAGCAAGAGAGCGCAAACCTCCACACTGCCTTATACAACATAGCTTTCCTTCAAAGAAACTTTTCGCAGCAACCTCATCTCCATCTTTTCCATGAATACCTACCAATCACCATCGTCAAAATACAGGAAAAAATAAGCATGTGTGTAACGAGCAAGAAGCAACCCCTAATCACCAAAATGATGAAAAACCTTCAAAAACGGTACGAGTGTTTCCTCAAATTAAACGGAGGTCATATAGAACATGTTTACATTCGAGTCTAATCGATTTAGCTTCTTTTTACTTGCATGTGTTTGTAAAACTACATAAATAAAATAAATGAAACAAAATCAAATCTTACAACTGTTTCAGTACTGTAGGTTTTAAGGGCAGTATTTTACTGTACGGTATTTCATTTTTATTTTCAGGGCACCTGTTGACTGACTTTTTTTTCCCTAAAACTGTACAATCGTACAAAGTACAATAATACCTACATGAGTGTATGATATAGTAAGTCGCCTTGGCCTATGCAGTGTTCCTAACCAGCGCAAATAAAACTGGCTTAGACACGAACTATTTAATAAAAATATACTTACATACTGAACATTTAATTTAATAACTATTTAAAAATGGCGTATTGTATACAAAACAATACAAAGAGTTATGTATGTGTTATGTGTGTGGTGTGAAGTCGGGATATAGGAGGAAATCTAGTCGAATCGTTGAGACACTGGAATTGTGGGTAGGCTGAGAGAGAGAGAGAGAGAGAGAGAGAGAGAGAGAGAGAGAGAGAGACCTTATTCCGTAGAGGTGAGTGATTTAAAGGATTGGCGAATAGTGTTGTTGACGAGGGTCCAAGGAGTGATTTTGACTGGTATGACGTCGAAGAAGAGATTGGCCGCCATACAGGCGCGGAGTGGGTAAGGACAGCAGGATAAGCAGGGTAAGGCGCATAAGGTACGTGCGGTACTTTACTTTAAGAGGGATGGAACTGTGTCCTAGAAGGAGTGGAGAGAGCTTGGCTCGAGAGGATTGTCGCCTCAGGTTATGTACTTCCTGCCAACACGATAAAGGCCCGAGTGTTGTGCTTCCTTGGCTTCAAGAGAAAATGTAAGGGTGTAACATGAAATGTTTATAAAGGGTGGTATTAGACTGAGGTGACATGTTAGGTTCTAAAGGTTGTTATTAGTATTCCATTTAAAGGTACTTAAGACTGTGCGCTGTAACAGATATGACAGACATCTACTGGCTAACGGCAACAGTGTTGGCAATGTTATCTCGGAACGGACAACGCACGACGTCATCAGTTCTCCCTTAGGGGACTTTAATTAACGCCTTACAACGTCACCTCATCATCCATTACAGACAGTTACAGGCAGGTCAATTCCGCCAACCCTAGTAAATTCATACGTTGTACACCTGTTTCGATTTAAAATATACCCTCAATCTAGAAACCTTTCCAGCTAAAACTTGAAATTTAAGATTTCTTGTCAAGTTATTTTAACGAAAGAAATTGTTTTATTTAATAAAGTACTTTTTAAATATTTCTTTTCTAGCGACAAACTAATGTTGCTTATCAACACCAAACAAAATAACTGTTGAAAAACTACATTTAAATAAACAAAAAAAAATAAAATTAATAATAAAGAAATATATTAAAAAATACAACATTATATAATTAAAAAACAAAAAAGTAACTATAAATAATAGAAAAAAATCATTAGATAAATTATATTATAAAATATTTAAACCATAACAATAAATAAATAATAATAAATCTAAAACAATAGGTAACCTAGCACTTTACAAATATCAATGAATTATTATCAAATAAGTATTTAACAATAAGTATAACACAGAAACAAACATCTATACAGACGCACATAGACACAAACATAAATAAATGTAAATACAATAATTAATAAATATGAAATTTATTTTATTATTAGTCTAAAACATTAAACTTTAAATAATATGTTCAAGTGGCGCAAGAAAGCGACGATACGATCAGTAGCCGCGGCATCGTCTCGCAGCACCACTTTTAAACTACTATTATTATTTTAAATTAGAGGTATTATACGTAGATATAAATATCGATCATGAATAATGTTCAAGTTATGTCTTCGGTAACTTTTAATGTTTCAAATTTCTCAAGAATTGCGAAACATTTACGAGGCTGACGCAAAACTTAATTTGCAGCTTACGGACATAGTCGGTGACTGGAAACCTTAATGAGAGCAAGTCAATATATCTTATACACCAATAAGGCAGAGAGAAAAACTGTCGTTATAATAAATGACCATCCCGACCCTTATAACAAAGAGGTGAAACAAATATGACTACTGAACTGGAAATCCCATGTAATCCAGATGATCTGGAGATCTAGCTCAGAAGGCTACAACTCCATAGATCAGTATTCTGAGTTGAGCCCCTACAATAAATTGCTGGTGTACAAGCCCGTGCTCATGGCTGTATGGGTTGCCATTCTGGAGATCTACCAAGAGCAACAATCTCTATGTTACTAAGCGCTTCCAAAATTAAGTATTCAGAGTCATATTTAGGGCTCCATGGTACGTCCGAAACTCTGCTTTTTATAGAAACCTCAGGAGGAAGAGTGCGAGAGAATAAGTGAACCACTTTGAGCGGCTCCAGGAACACTAGAGCCCTACAGCTGTACGGCTGGTTCACAAGATGCGAGCACACTCATCGCATGCCACTGGCAACATTTCAAGTGTTTTGGAGCACTTAATTTGATACGAAATCTTACATTCACTTTTTTGTTACTGCAGAAAATACCCGAGCTCACCTAAACACGTCTAACCTTGGTATCTGTTAAAAACAAACGAAATATCCTATATTGTTGAAACTGTAAACACATGTTCGGGACATATGTACCCACACAACAAAACAAAACAAAACAAAAAATCCGTTGTACATAGCCGCGAAATTCGAAAAGTCACCTTACTTTTGGAACATACCTTGTTTATCGTATTAAATTAGTGCAATGTTAATATATATCACTTTTACATCTAACTTGTGATTGAACGACTCAGTTAACAGTACGGCTACTAAATTATGAAATATGTAAAACATTAATCCATATAAATATTTTAGTTTGTTTTAAAAACGTTTTAAAGTATGCGATTTATTATAGTAATTATTCCAACAAATAAACACGCACTTACATGCATCACGTATATAATAAATCGTGTACTCAAGTGTCTTTACATACATTCTCCATTACTTGCATTATAAGCTGAATCGATCATCTAAATACATTAATTGACAACGATACCTAACTTCAGCCTTTGTATTCGATAATCGCCAGTAGCGATCTTGTGTATTGATGTTTGAAACGTACAGTAATTGAACACGTGAATAGTACATGGGACGAGGTCGACAAAGGTACATGAGACGTAAGTCAATAAAAACGCAAATTAGGTTTACAAATGAATTGGTTTCGTGTGTCCATAGAACGTCATGACCAGGCCTGCTTTAAATTGATCCCTAATGGTTTTATTGGATTTTGTTGCAATCCAATCATTCTCCATTGGGCTCAAATATTTCTAGGGGTTTTTATTTCGCTTACGTCATATGAATATTTTATTCTTTTTTAAATCTGTGTATTTTACCGGAATACCAAAAACGAAATTATTGAACTATAATATGTTTAGATTTTTTGGAAACTTTATTTTAGTTCAAAGAATAATTAATTTTTAATACAGTACTAAAATTTTCAAATAATTTTAGAGAATAATAAATTTTTGATTATGCGAGTAATCTTATTTTATAATGTCTTTTTACATCGAAACATTATCAAGCAGTTTTAAAAGCTTTTCAATCTAAATTTTACAAAAAATAAATCCTAAAGCTCACAGATTTTTGTTCTGACAATGTTTGGCCGCTTCAAAACAAATAAAAACTTTCAGACATAACAAATCTGATTGACTACGAGTCAAATTTGGAACTAATTGTAAGTACTATTGACAAATAAAAAAGGGAGAAATTGGTCTAGTGCTGCATTTTACTACACAACTTACCCTCATCGCTAACAGCGTCCCAACACTAAACCAATATTTGCAAATACAGTAGAACCTCTCAAACTCGATTCCCGAAAACTCAACATTCCGTAATACTCGACAGGGTTGGTGAATTAATAATTTTTTACACCGCCCATAACGTAAAGCTTTCCATCAGTACATAGGCCGCCCGAGAGCGCTAGAGACTCATACTAGGTTACTAGGTTTACCAGACTAGAGACTTGAGCATGGTGAAAGCGTAAATAAAATAGCGTTGGACTTGAACATCGGTAGGTCTACAGTGCTCGGTTGGAAGAAAAAGAAATCTGAAATTGAATCGTGGTGTTTGAAAAGACAGTGTACATAATCCATCGCGGAACGAAAAACCATGAGAAGTGCAGAGTTCGAAAAAGTCGGCGAAACCCTTTACGAATGGTTCCGTGTGCACAGGGAGAAGGGACGTCTATATCTGGACCCATCCTGCAAGAGAAATCTCTTCAGTTTTATGAACAATTTAAGGACGAAGGAGAGCCTGGGTTTACAGCGAGTAATGGTTGGTTGTCAAGGTGGAAACAACGATATGGAATCAAGCTGCTCAGTATCTGCGGGGGAAAACTGTTAGCTGGCCCTAACAACGTGAGTGACTTAAAGACCAAACTACACGAGTTTATTGAAAAAGAAGGACTGCCAGGTGATCAAATCTACAATGCAGATGAGACAGGACTAAACTTTCGAATGCTTCCCACTAAAAGTTTAGCTCTGAGAGATGAAAAAGCTGCACCAGGTTTTAAGAGAAGTAAGGATCGTGTGACTATTCTTGCCTGCAGTAATGCAACAGGAGAGCACAAACTCAAATTAGCGCTAATTGGAAAAAAACCAAGAGCATTTAAAACTGCCAGATGCACAAGTGATGGCAACTTTGAACTCCCAGTTTGGTATAGAAATCAATCTAATGCATGGGTGAGCGGAGCAATTTTTAAAGAGTGTTTTTTCAACAGTTCATCTCAGAGGTTGAGAAGTTTCTGAAGAAAAAAAATCTTCCCAGGCAAGCTCTACTGATTCTCGATAATTCTACGACTCACCCTGATGTGCAATATTTACAGGACAAAGACATTAAAGCAATGTTTCTACCGACGCACGTCACGTCTCTCTGTCAACCGATGGACTAAGGAGCTTTGGCTGCGTTAAAGAGAAGGTACGTAAGCTTTTGTCATCTTTGGTGTTGTCCTTGGAATCGGGTGAGGAGCTAACGGCTAAACTAAAGAAGATCGATTTATTAGATGTCATTGGATAGGTCTCTCAATCTTGGATCGAGCTTGAGACCATAACCCTCATCCGTTCTTGGAGGAAACTTCTAGATCACGCAGGCAATGATTTGTCGCGTGACGACGGAATCAATTCTGAAAATAGCGACTTGATTGAACTCATGAAAAAAACCCCAGGATGTGAAGAGTCTTCAAGCAATGATGTCAATGAATGGATGGATCTCGACGGAGCATCAGAACCATTAGAAGATGAAATCATCGCAGCTGTCAAAGGGCGTGACGTAGAAGGGGACGATTCGGAAGAAGAAGAGCAAGAGGACGATCGACAAGAAAAAAAAGTTAGCCACAGTGAGGCTGTGAAATTTATTGAAGGGACATTGCAGTACTTAGAGCAGCAAAATGCGACTGGAATGGAGATTCTGTTCCTCAGGCGACTCCCTGATCAAGCTGCAAGACGCCGTGTGGAGATAGAAAAACAGTCTTGAATCACAGGGTTTTTCAAACGACTTCAGTAAGTTTACTTTTACACTTTTCTTCTAGTGTTCAAAAAACATCCCATAACTAACTGTGATGGACTTTTATAAGCAGCATAAACAACTTCAGTAATAATTGTAATGAACACAGTATTTTCAGATTCTACTAGGCCTTTTGTCTCAAATTGTTTTTTTATTTTTTTATTATAAGTTATAAATGTTGATATAAATATATAATTGTATATACTAAATCAATAAATGTACAATTTTAATACTCTAAATATGCGTTTTTATTCAACTCCTAGTTATTTTTATTTAAGTTCCCTAAAACTCGACAGCCTCAAAATTCGACAACCTTTAAGTCCACATTGTGTCGAGTTTGAGAGGTTCTACTGTACCCAAGATTTTCAACAAGAAGCTTGTGAATGTAAAGTACGTCGTATTGACACATAAAGAGATTAGACGTAATTTTAAACAACCTGCATTTACATCATTACACAACTTACCCCTATCATCAACAGCGTCCCAACACTAAACCAATATTTGCAAATAAGCACTGTATTCAACAAGAAGGCTTGTGAATGTAAAGTACGTCATATTGACACGTGGAAAGATTTGATGTCATTTTAAACGGTCTATTGCTGCACTACTACACACCTTACCCCCATTGTCAACCGCGTACCAACTCGAAATCAATATTTGCAAATACGTAAGGTATGCAGAAAGAAGGGTTGTGAAATGTGAAGTACGTAGCATTGACACTTCGCCAGATATTACGTCATTTTAAATAATCTAGTCCTGAATCACTACACACTTTACCTTCATCGTAAACAGCGCCCCAACACAAGAACCGATGTTTGTAAATATGTACGATACTCAAAAAGAAGAGTTGTGAAATATGAAGTACGTCGTATAGAAGAGTTGTGAAATATGAAGTACGTCGTATAGAAGAGTTGTGAAATATGAAGTACGTCGTATAGAAGAGTTGTGAAATATGAAGTACGTCGTATAGAAGAGTTGTGAAATATGAAGTACGTCGTAAAGAAGAGTTGTGAAATATGAAGTACGTCGTATAGAAGAGTTGTGAAATATGAAGTACGTCGTATAGAAGAGTTGTGAAATATGAAGTACGTCGTATTGACACATCGCTAAATATGACATCATTTTAAGCAGCTTAGTCCTATATAACTTAACTTACCCTTATCGTCAACAGCGTTCAAATTGAAATCAACTTTTGTGAGTATATACGGTATTTAACAAGAAAGCTTTTGAAGTGTGAAGTAGGTTGTGTTAGACCTATTTGTGATGGTTGCCGACAGATGAGTATGCCACACTGTCTATAAGGGTGTGTGAACGGTTCTTCATATCTCTAACCAGCTGACAGTGAGAGATTATACCTTCAACGTAAAATAATTCAAATAAATAATAATTATTATAAGTGAATTCTATTAACAACAGATTTTTTAGCAAAGCAATAACTGTCTGTACTTTATAACTCTATAATTAAATATAATTATTAGATATTGGTGGTTGTGTCGATACATTCACGTGTCTCTGTTTATATATTCTTCCAACCACTTATAACATTTTAAGTCAGAAGAAGGGATTTTAGGGCTTTCACGCCTCACGCATGAGTGAACACAAACAACCATTAAAAATGTTACATTTTTTAATGGGGAGTTGATAGGGATGGTTTCCGAAATCATTGGAGCGTGAAATGTAATGTGTCTTGCTGGTTTGACCTATAGTTATGTAATAGTTTTTGCTTGGACCGAATGTTGTGATTTACTTTTATATTTCTGGAGTGAAAAAAATGTAAAAAAAGGTAATATATTAAGGTAGATAGCAGAGTTGGTTACCGAGATCTTAGAGCTGTAAAATGTAGGGTATGTTTTGTATTTACTTTGACC
Organism: Prosapia bicincta; assembly: GCA_036971475.1. Taxonomy (NCBI): domain Eukaryota; kingdom Metazoa; phylum Arthropoda; class Insecta; order Hemiptera; family Cercopidae; genus Prosapia; species Prosapia bicincta. The sequence continues at coordinate 62,119,660 of JBAIZL010000003.1, read as the reverse complement.
AAACCTTATATTATTTTATTTTTCTCTAACTCGTGTACCAGTCTTTGATAATTGAAACTGTATGTTTTGAGTAATATTTAAGTTGCTTTAAACTATTTTTTAAATAACTTTCAAGGTCAAATTTTGTAATTAGAGAAAACCTTGTCTAATTATCTAATAATTTTGATAATTAGAAAAATACTGGTAAATATGTACCGGTATTACAGGCTTTTTGTATGAGGCCATTATTTTAATTTAAGTATCAAAAGCAATATTCTATCATTTCGATCTCCTCTTGTGTGAACAGGTGTTCGGATGTCTTCGCCGAAATTGAAAACTCCAGTGTCATACATTCACGCCTTAGCTCAATGTCCTTTATAACAACGAGGTGATCGACATCGGATATCACCAGTTTGTAAATGATTGTTGCTCTACCGACGTTCATGGTCACTACTGCCACAATGTTTTTCATGTATGGTGTAACGGCACCAATCAACCTAACTCATCAGAGGACACTTATTCATAAATATCCATACGATTCCGTCTTTATTTACGACTTATTAAATCAATTCTCCTTGTCATGTCACTCGTCTGGAGAGCCATTTTTCTTTGTACAAAGCCCAAATAACCAACAATTTACAGCTTTTCTACAGGATCCACGAAGTCCTTGATGTTTATGAGAAGTTATAAACCTTTGCTCAACTCTCTTGTCGGGGATGCGTTTTGGTTTTTGACACATCAAATATTTTTATTTAAGACCTCTCATTTTCTAAAACGCTTGTAAAGATAGTTTGGCAAGTACTGGAGCTTCAGTTAGTACTTGAAAAAGACACATTTTTTTCGGGATATGACATATTTGATAGTTTAGAACAAGGGTTCCCAACGTTTTAGCAACTGCGTACCACCTGAAGGTTTATGTAGATTTTGACGTACCACCGTCCCCAGGGAGTCTGGGGGGGGGGTAGATTGGAATAAATGCTTGATCCTAAATCTTTTAGAAACACGTTTTCTGTCAGAAACACCCCTATTATTTATTATTATATTTTTATCAAACAAGTAATAAAACTATTTAACTTTCTCATTCACTTTCCCATTTATTTAAAATAACGATAAGGCAACGAAAGGAAATTAAAACAATTATGCAATTTATATCTATTTATATATATTACTTAATACTCATATCTATACAAAAAAAATACGACTGGTACAAAAAAAACTGTTAAAAAGACGTATAAATCAACAATAGTCAATATGTATTTTGATTATTGTAAAACTCTTTTGCTGTTTGCCTGTTGTAAGTAAAGAGTCACTTTCAGGAGTAACTGAACTTAATTTTATCCTCAAGACCTCTTTAACACTTGTTAGTTTCATTCTATATTAATGTTTTATATAAAACAGTTCCGAAAAACCACACAAATAACGTGTGACAAATGGCATGAAAAAGAGCAACAGCATTGGATCTCGGAATTACACCCGATCCAGAAGTCTGTTTATGATTTCTCTTCATGGTCTCCAAAATCAATCATTGAACTGTCTTCTGTTCTGAATTCCAATTCATTTAGTGAGCTTCTTGATGAGGCCAGGTGACGCGTATCACGGGTTGGGAACCTCTGGTTTAGAACGTCTCAATAGTTTTCTAAACTACTCGATAAAACTACCGATGTTGTATTCAAAGTAAATAGAACCTTTTAAACAAAAATAAAAGTTTTAATTAAATTCTTATTTACATTTCTAATTTTAAAGCAATCATCTTCAGAAGTATTTTATTTTTAGTTTAAAATTAATAAAACCCTAAAATGTTTTATTTAAACCCTTATGTAAATTTCAATCGCAAAGCAATCACTTTCAAAAGTATTTTATATTTAATTTTAAATGAATAAACCATGCAAACCTTTTCTTAAACCCTTATGCACATTTCAATTCCAAAGCAATTATCTTTAAAAGCATTTTTATTTTTTAATGAATAAACCATGCTAACCTTTTTTTTAAACCTTTATTTACATTTCAATCGAAAAGCAATAATCTTCAAAAGAATTTTGTTTATAATTTTAAATGAATAAACCCTGCAAATCTTTTATTTAAACCCTTATTTACATTTCAATCGAAAAACAATCATCTACAAAAGTATTCTATTTTTAATTTTAAATGAATAAACTATGCAAACTTTTCTTAAACCCTTATGTTCATTTCATTTAATTGTTTAAACCCCATTTCATTTTATTTTAGATTTATTTCAGACCTTTTATTTAAACTTATTTGTGCATTTCGATTGCAAAGCAGTCATCTTCAGAGGAAATTATCACAGGAATACCTCTGTAGTTAACAAGTTGCTACAAGTTATTCCCCTCGTTACACCTTCGTTCAAAATACGGTTGGCGGTTCAACTGCAGGTCGTTCTCCATGGAATCAACAATCTCCAGGCATCATAAGTCGTTGCAATTACATTATAGTCCTCAGAAAAAAGGTGGCACAACACACATTAGTTTAATAATACATACAGACTAGTCTAGAAGACGATATCGCCTTCATCATTAGTGGCCAATCACTAAAGAGCGGTAGTGAACTCTTTTAATATTTACCGTTGTGACAGTTTCTCACTAGTTACACTCTAATTAACTTGAGAGCACTATTTTATAACACGTTACACTATACCAAAGCGTATCAGTTTAACAGAACTTTGTTTTCTAAAATATTCCTGAGTGTATACAGTTTTGTGTCGTCGCAAAGAGTTATTAATTTCAAAACGCCAGTATTAATTTTTATTATTTTTGTTTTTGTTACATCAACTAACTTTTTTTGAAATATCTGTGACATCTAGTTAACCAATGTTTCTAGTCCACCGTATTTATTCACTAACTGTACACGGAAAGTTGTCAATTAAAAGTTTCATTTCCTGCCACTACATTTTTATTTTAGCGACAATACAATTTCCAATACGAAGTATTATTTACATGTAAGCTTTACAATTGTCAATTTACCCTTATTGCGAAAACTGAAATATTAAACCGTTGTCGCTATTATGTAAAAATATCCGGCTGTGATTGGCTCTCTTTCAGAACGTTGTGATCAATATCAACGAACGCACAAACAAGGTAACAAGCTTACACAAACAAGATTTCTCTGAAGTGTGCAATAAGGGCGGCAATCACCTTCACTCGTTTCATTCCTATCTCCTGTTACTACTGGGGTGATTTTATCTCTGAAGAGATGTACGTAAGGTGAAGTTATTTATAATAAATAGAATTCTGATAAATTTTTTTCATTACGGATCTAATTATTTTGTAATAGATCATACTCTCCCCACAGGTACAGGACATAACCATTCTTTTACTTTGAACTAGAAAAAATAAATAATGAGGCACAAATTTACGGGCATATATTTACGATTTGGTGCCTCAGTTTAGTGTACCAGGGCCGGTGCCGTACATTCACTATACAAGAGATATGGTCAACGGGTTATTATGGCGACCACCACTATCTTGTCCGTGTTACAAAATGAGCCAGACGCAACAGCTACCCCGGACAGTGTCAGTGACTGGACCAGAGAGTGGGGCATAAAGCTTAATGAGAGCAAGTCAGCTCGTGTAATATTTACCAATAAGGCAGAAAGCAAAACTGACGTCATAATGAATAGGCAACTCGTCACTTATTCCAAAGTTATGAAATACCTAGGTCTAACAAAGTTGGACGCTAACCTAAACTAGAAATTACAAGTGAAGAAAAAAGAACTTGAGACGTCTAGAAACTGGCGTGGCTCATAAGTCGGTAATTTGAGTTTAGCACCTACAATAAATTGCTGTTGTACAATCAAGTGCTCAAGCCCTTGTGGCTTAAGGACCTCTTTATTTTATCCCTGTATAGACTGCATCTGCTTCTAGTAAACGACCCTATACTCCTGCGAGCCGCTTCCGCTCTCCCATTAAAAGGAAGAATCACTCTCCTTTGGTGCACTCAGATCCTACAAGTAACAGCGTGAGCTCATATAATTCCTATATTAAAACAAAAACACACGCGCGCGTGCGCACTTGCACAACCCGGCCAGCCTGGCAGTACATTTCTGGCTCAGTACCACCCTGGGAGTCCAAAAGTCTGCAAGTTATCGAGTGCTTCCAAACTAAAGTTTCGAGAGCAATAATAAGGTCTTCATGTTACGTCCGAAACTCTGCCATACATAGAGACCTCAAGATAAAGAGGAGGACTCCACTGCAGCAGTGAATCACTTCGAGCGGCTCTACAAACACAATAACACACAGCTCTACGACTGGCTCACAGGGTGCCAGTGCGCAGACCTTAGCGCACTAAGCCTTTAGATTTGGTTCCAAAGCGACATTAACTGGACATCATCAGCTGCAGCAGTGAATCACTTCGAGTGGCTCCAGGACACAAAACCCTACAGCTCTACTGCTGGCTCACAGAGTGCCAGTGCGCCGACCTTAGCGCACTAAGCCTTTGGACTTGATTCCAAAGCGATATTAACTGCCCATGATCAACAGTACTAAAATATCAAGTCGGTGTTCTTCACTGGAACAAGCCTGACATTTTTCAACCGCTCTCAGAAAGCGAGCTGCTAGTTAGGACTTGTCTTAGTTGCAGCAAAACATTTGAAAAAAAAACGTTTTAGACAACTACCCACAATTTAAAAAATTTCGAAATAATTAAATGTTTAAACTAATTTAAAATTTAATATAATAACGTTACCATAGTAATTTCTTGTTGGAAAAAAAGGATTATTAAAAATATGTAAATAATAATTGTCGAAGTATATCCAGGTTTTTGAGAGTTTAGTTCAGTACTTAAAACAGTTAGAAGACAGTTTCTCTTCAACAAGAAGACGTAATGATCTTACTAAGTAACGCTGGACGTTAGTTCGTTAGCAAAATTTAAGTTTCCTACATTTTACACAATACAGCATAGAAGGGGTACCGATATAAAGTCTTTATGCTACCTTAAGAGTGTAGCCTGGAGAGGTTGATAGGAATTTAGGAGCTTTTTTTTAAGATACCCATGTTTAACACTTCGCTCTGAGATCTGCGAGATAATAATTCTACAGGGGATCTGCGTTTCATGTTGTTACATCCTTCCGCACAGTATCCATCTGTCGCTCCAGTTTCTTCACCTTCTACTCCAGTTATACGTTTTGACGAGTCTTTCTAATTATATTTTTCTATTTTAATGTCATTTTGTTTACATTTAACTAGGGATTGGCCGATTCCTAAAATTTTCGATTTCAATTCCGCTTTAAAATCTAAATTTTTTTCATATTTACGATTCTTACGAAATTTTTTATTTTATTAAGTTATTTAGGCCTATCTCATACTCTCTGATAATTAATTTAGCTAACATCTTGGTCATATAGTGAAGCATTTTAATAGTTCCGTTTTAATGTAATAGGCTACAAAAACATTCGACCTTGATTTATGAATAGGAATATCTGAAAGCATTAGAAACATATTGGACAAATGTGACAAACGGACCAGAAATGTTCGTATCGTCTTTTGTTTTACGTCATAAATAATAATAATATTTTTGTCATCTCCAATTGACATTTGCTTTAATCGTTTAATTCATTCAAAGCAACTAATACATAAATAGGACAAAGTTGGTTACTATTTATTTTTCCAATAAATTAAACCGCACATGTATTTTAATACTTAAGAAAACAAGTATCGGAATTAGTCTCTTTAATCAATCGACAATTGCTCGATACCACTAGAATCGTGGATAGATTCGTGGAATCGAGGATAGGAATCTGCCTAACTTTACATTTAACGCAGTTATCATCCCCAAATATAACCGATAACTTAGTTTCTATGATTTACAGGTGATATTAAGATCAAGAAGGCTTAGAAGGTTTTGAGGAGGGGTGGTCAGGAGGGCGATTATAAGATATTCCACCCGCTCTCAAGAGCTTTCTAGGTGGTTTCAAGGTTAATTAAGAACCTTGATCAATAAACAATAATGTCTCGAAGGTATTTTTTGCCCAATCACTAGTCCAATTTGGCAAATTGTTCTTGTGTTCTGATAGACCGGAGGGGGTTGCCGGTGGTTGATGAGTGGGCAAAACACCAACGTTCTGAGAGCCCCCGGTTTGGAAATCCTAGGTTTTGTTTAGCGTTGAGTGGTTCGAAGGCCCCTGTACAGCAGTTTCGATGAGATAACTTTAGAAATGGTAACTCCTTCATTACCTGTCTTACAGCTTGTTTGTTTATTAGCCAGTATGTTTCTGAAAATTGAAAGGGAGAAGAAAGGTGATGAAACATGAAGAATGTAGACGAAGGACCCTCATCCTCCAGGATTTGAAAGTTACCACAAAATTTCGAAATCATATATAACTTAGTCATTTAGCCTAGCCTATACAACTGAAATTCGTGACACTCTCAGTGATTAGCCTCAGGCCCGAGACTGGGTCCTGGTTCTACGACCCGTGGTACCAGTAGTCAAGAGTCTTACGACCTCACTTTAGGGCCTACGACCCCGTCAGGAACCCCGTCTCTGGAACAAGACGAACTCCAACCAGACAGTACGGTTTTTACAGTAGGTACTAACTTTATTACTAGGTTCCAATCAGAACAACTCAATCGTTCGGGTTATCCGTATCTTCAATATAAAGCCCGATTAGTGCGGTCCAGATAGTACAATCTTACTGTCGTCCACTTTTAGTTGGCCTTACTTAAATACCGAACCCACAGACTCAGGACTTGGTACTAGGTGGGCATAAACCCATCCCGAAGACCTTAATAGCTCCTTTTACATACAGTACAGAACTATGTGTGTTGTTTTGCTACTTAAAGCAGTCGGTTGCTCTGGATTATTTTGATTCTCAACCTACTCTACACATAGAATCTGGAAGAGATCTGCCTACTATCCAGGACATCCATTATCTACCTACACGATACCACTCTCTTCTCGCGAAGAATGGCTATGTTGTGCCTTCACGATCCCATGGTAACTATATGGTCGAGGCTGCTAACAGAGGACCAACCTAGACGTCCTTATCTGGTTACCGCAGCGCATCCGCTATGGTTCTTGCTTATAGAGGGCGCAACTAAAGGGGTCTAGCTCTTTGTTGCATTGTTTTGCATAGCGGCCATCGCCACACTTGATGTATCTTATAGGTGCCCCCGTGCCTCAATTTCTTTTGTTGAACTCACGCTGCACAAGAAATGTAGGCAGAGGATCATTGGTGGACCATCCGCGCACTATGGATCCCTCAAGTACTCAACTCCCGTACTTTGAAGGTATTTTACGACTCTAACTCTAACTTTGAATTTCCTCGAATCCTCGAGGCGGAGTACATGATGCTCGAAAAATCTCTGCAAGAGTGGTGAGTTTTATGAATCTCAACTCAATCCTTAATCTCAACACCCGTGTAAACGTATGAATTGTATTAGTTCGAAAACGCTTTACTGATATCACGAAATCAATGTCCTCAAAGTCTCACTGGATCCCAGAACCAAGTCTGAGGGTCTGGTCCGTAGGTATTTTTTCAATTCCTTCTATTAGTTCACACTATACCATACATATCTTGTAAATATTTTCAATCGTTAATACAATACTTTTTATTTATCCACCCAAATAGATTTTATTAAACTTCCAGTGGATGACACTAGATGTTAATACATATATTTCAAATATTAATTCATTGATTAATTTTAGTTTATATGGGAGAAAAACTCTTCACAAAACGGGCAAGGTATGCAATATAGTTATTTTGTCTCATTTGGCTAAAGGACGATTTTGTATTCCAGTAGGTGATATTGTATGATGGGAGTTGAAAGACAGACAGAGAGGAGAAGAGTGTGAGATAGTAGGGCCATATATTGCTTTTGAATTCCAGTAGGTGATATTGTGTGATCGGAGTTGACAGAGAGACAGAGAGGGAAAGAGTGTAATATAGTAGGGCCATGTAAATGCTTTTGTATTCCAGTTGGTGTTATTGGTTGATGGGTGTTGAGAGACAGACAGAGGAGAAAAGTGTGAGATAGTAGGGCCAAATATATGCTTTTGAATTCCAGTTGGTGATATTGTGTGATCGGAGTTGACAGAGAGACAGAGAGGAAAAGAGTGTAATATAATAGGGCCATGTAAATGCTTTTGTATTCCAGTTGGTGTTATTGGTTGATGGGTGTTGAGAGACAGACACAAAAAGTAGAAGAAATAAAGATAGTTGCGCTATGTAACTGTAACTTCTTTAGTGTTTAAGACGGTGTTATTGTGTGATAAGAGTTGAGAGACAGATAGAGAAGAAGATGGTAAGATAATGGCGCTATGTAATATGTTCTGTACTGGAGTTGGTGTTATTGTGTGATGGAAGTTGAGAGACAGACAGAACGTATTCTCTTTTGTGCAGAAGTTTGTATTTTGTGTGATTGGAGTGAAGAGACGGAAAGAGATGAGTAAATTGAAATATAAGTAATCTCCGTTGTACTGGAGTTGTTTTTTATTGTATGATGCAGGTTGAGAGACAGTAAGAGAAAAGAAGAGTGAAAAATAGTAGTTTCATGTAATTGCTTTTGCACAGGAGTTGGTATTATTGTTTGATGTGAGTTAAGAGACCGAAATTGAAAATAGAGAGTAAGAGAGTTGTGCCTTATAACTGCTTTTGTATTCCAGTTGGAGTTATTGTATGATGAGAGTTGAGACACAGACAGATAGAAGAAGAGGGTAAGAGATTTGCGCCTTATAACTGCTTTTGTACTGGAATTGCTGTAATTTTGTAATGGGAATTAAGAGACAGAAAGGAAAAAGAAGTGGGTAAGAGATTTGCGCTATATAACAGCTATTGAGCTGGAGTTGCTGTAATTGTGTGATGGGTGTTAAAAGACAGAAGGAAAGAAGAAGAGGGTAAGAGAGTGGTGCCATATAACAGCTATTGTGCTGGAGTTGCTGATATTCTGTGGTTGGATTTAAGAGACAGAAAGAGAAATGAAGTGGGTAAGAGAGTTGTGCCATATAACTGCTATTGTACTGAAGTTGCTCTTATTGTGTGATTGGAGTTAAGAGACAGAAAGAGAAAAAGAGAGGGTAAGAGAGCTGCGCCACATAACTCCAATTTTACTGGAGTTGCTGCTATTATGTGATGGTGTTAAGAGACAGAGAGAGAAGAAGAGGGTGAGAGAGTTGCGTCATATAACTGCAATTGTACTGGAGTTGCTGTTATTGTGTGATGAGGGTTAAGAGACAGAAAGAGAATAGAAGAGGGAAAGATAGTTGCGACGTATAAATAGAATTCAATGTGCAGGCAAAGTGAATTTACACTTCGGAACGGCAAACGATTCCATTTTATATTGGGAAGCATCAATCGATTGTATTTCCCCTTTGCATACGTAATTAAATCAAAAGGAAATTCGATTGCCTCTAGTAAACGAATAATATGAGCAACGCTATAAATTTTCCAAGAAACCTTTACTTCGATTGACAATCCTCAAACGATGAAATTCAAATTATACATTTTTTTACACATGGAAAACGTGATAGTAATTTTTTTTTAATTTCAACATAACAGGCTCATGTTTGTATTTGCAGACGCATTTTAATGTTTAAAGGTAACAACTCTAAAGTTATACTTAATTTAATGGGTGGCAACTCCTTTCTCAAATACTCCGACTCATACACGTCCAAAATTCTCTTTAATTACACATATAACTTCTAATCGTCAAGGTCTAAATGTATTTAAATGTTTTCCAGATTTAAGTCATTATATTACACTGTAGTTTTGTATCATTAATTAAAGTTAATGTGCTACTTCTGTATATGTGCTAAACCCGATACTTCAATAAACGACAACAGTTTAATGAAATATGCATTGGAATAGGGCCACTCGTTATTTGAAACAGAATTTACCCTCTGGGAAAACGGAACGAACCTGAGCATCCATCGTTTATCGAGGCTCTTTTAGAGTGTAACAAGATGTTTGTCAAAAATATAACAATGTTATTGAATACTTTTCCAAGTCTATCGCTTACAAATTGTGAATGGAAAGTTTGCTTTCCACTTTACGGAGTCTAAAAGCGTATTGAGAAACTCAGTTGGACAGTTCGGTCAACATTATCAGCTCTCATGTCCATTCAACTTGATATCTACTTACTCACAGTACCAATTACACGGGGGGGGGGGGACAAAATGTTTTAGAAATCTTTTACGTGAAGTAAATCGTATAGTTCTAAATGTATTTTTACGCTGATTTCAAATATTCCTTAAGTTTTTATTATCAGATGCAGATAAAAAATCTTATTAAACCCCAAGAATATTGAAATATTTACGAACTCATTCGGACATGACTGTGTTAGTGGACTAGCCCTAATGTATATTCACACCTATATCAACATATTGACATATAGAATATTCGATTAAACCGCCAAATAAAGGTTTTGGACAAAAGCAGTCCAAACATTCATGATCTATACTGCCCTGCTAAACAAAAATTATTTAAACCTTCTTACCTGATCAATTTCATAATAAAAGGATGACTTAATAGTTTTAGAAATAAAATTACATTATAGAAAATAAAAATAATATTTGAAACACATAATTCTTACTGTAATTAATAGGAATTTTTTTTATAAATTCTCCCTTACCGAAAACAAAACAATCTTGATCGAGTCCTCGTGAAATCCCTCTCCTTAAAGTTAAACAATGAAGGTATCCGTGATACTAAAAAAGGGCGATCTGCTTCCTGTTTATAATTGCTACCTAAACTTTTAATTGGACATTTATAAACTTTTACACCCGTTAAAATAACTAGGGAATGTATAACACAATATTCTAAAAGGATTTTCCAAGATTAAAACTGGGTCTAAGGGTTTTATATGCTACAGTAATCATGATTAAGGAACCGTTAAGTTTGTTTGAATACTAAAATAGGAAAATTAAAACATTACCTAGTTTTGGATAGGAAAACATATAAAAATTAACCAAGCGTAAAGGGTTGCAAATGAAATTGGTTAGAAATTAATAAATTAATATTAGTATAGAAAAAAAATGTCAGAAGACATATAATTTATGTTGAAGTAATTCTCAGATTTACAAAAAGTAAATAAATATTGTTTGAAAACAAACAACAGTCAAAAAGCATATTTTAAATATTATTTAATAAACTTAAATAAGTATGATCTTTATACATATACAATTGCTGATTTTATAAATGGTGTGTTAATATTAGGATTTAAATATGATGTTTAAAATTAGGTAAATATTTCTGATTGTCAATTTGGGTTATATTCTCAACAAGATTTGTTGATCAAAATAGGCGAGGGTTATTAAATGATTTTGAATGTTTAATATGTGAATTGTTTTTATAAATTGTTATATGTTAATATGTGCGTTTTTTCTTTCATAATTTATTTTTTATGTATAAATAACGGGAAAACATTCGAAATGGTTAATGCTAAATCAGGAAGTAAGTTTTTGCCAAATTGTTTCCTAAATATCTGTGTTTGTTTTGAAGGACAGGAAATCTTAAATATGCATAGGTTTTGTATAAATTATAAATATTAATATGTGAAAATATGGGGTGTAAATTATTTATTTATTTATTTTTTGTTGAATAGGTGAAACATTCTGGTAAAATGTGATTTACTTGCATAGGTTATTTTTCTTGTGAAATTATAAATGTTAATATGTGTCTCTTTTCAGGGATATTTTATTTAATAAACAATTTTCTCACACACTGTGACTCCATGCTCATTAGGCTGAGATCCTTGAAAAGAATTCATTCCCTGTTAAATAGTACCCAAAGGGTTAAATCTCCACAAGTTAGGTTTTTTAAAATAAAGCGTTAGCACAGGGCTGACTTCGGTCGGCGTTGCTTATTCAAATTTTTATCTTTGTAACGGTAAGGTAGGGCCGTCGCAACGCACACACACATATACACAAACCCAACCTACACACACACACACACACACGCACACACACACACACACACACACCCCACACACACACACACACACACACACACACACACACACACACACACACACACACACACACACACACACACACACACACACACACAAACACACACACTAACTTTCTGTCTCTCTCTCTCTCTCTCTCTCTCACACACACACACACATTCTCTCTCTCTCTCTCTCTCTCTCTCACACACACACTCATACAGGTAATATTATTTACAAAACAATGAGCTGGAATATTTCATTAATTTTATATATTGCTACCGTTAAGTCCGACAGCTAGTAGGTGTGTGTGTGTATCGGTCTGTAAAGACAGCCTATGAAGAAAAAGACAGCGAGTGAGAGAGAGAGGGGGAGTGACGGCGACAGAACCAGGAATGGAAAAAGGCACAGGTAGACTGAGTGAATAATAAAGTTGACAGGTAACAGACAGACAGAGAGAGAGAAAAATAGGGGGGAGGGACAGGGACAGAGCGAAGGAAGGAGAAAGACACAGAGAAACTGAGAGAATAATAGAGGGGGAGAGAAAGACGGGGAGGTAGAGGGAGTCTAGGAGAAAGAGACTGAAAAGGAAAGCTAGAGGTAGATAGAGGGAGTGAAGGATGGACAGACACATACAGATACCAGTGCGCGATTTTTTACATAATATCCTAGCCATAGTTTTACTACTTCATATATTTACATAAATGTATATAGTATTGAAGTTGATGAAATTATGTTCAGACACTCGGAGCTACGTCACTTTTTACCGATTTATCTCTACACAAATCTTCCTTTATGTTCCGTGGCAACTTTTATAATTGGATCTTTTAGTTGCCTAGCAACTCATGTAGCTTGTTCGTTTGCAGCTGTCGTCTTTACTCTGCCAAAACTCTGCAGGTATTGATTTCCAGATTAAAATACGTCGAATACCGTGGCATTGGTCGAGACGTATTCCGTCACTGAACTTCCGCCAACCACGGATATCTATAATACCAAAGCTAATTCTTAGTAAAACTTCCGGTTTAATCAATTAAATATCTCTGATATCGCTTGTAAATTGTTATTGTAATGTAATGGAATTAGTACTTGTATAATTTGGCCAAATATAAACCAATTTATTAAAGTTTTCAAGAAATTATAAACGTATAAAACTGGTGTAGCAAAAATTAATTGTGAGTACCTTTGTAAATATAATTTTGAAATAAAACACTTTTTACTTTTTAAAACTTCATTAAAACATTATTTTTCCAAAGTTTTACTTTTGAACGTATAAACCCAGGTTTTAAATGTACCGTATAAGGGTAACGGTCTTAATTTTGGCAATTAGACTTAAAAGGATTCGTCATCAATTTTATGGAAATGTTAATTTTTTTGTAAATTTGTGTTTGTTCTACAGTTTATCCTGAACATTTTGATGTACAACACATAGATATTTGAAGGAAATTTGTAAGTAAAATAATTAATTTCAAATAGTACGACCTTGAAATTTTCAGGTTTTCACGACAGTTTGAGCCCACATTATGAAGATCTCACATTCCGGTTCATTCTGACGACATTGTTACTTTTGATTGTTTTACACAGTATTATAAACTGTCCTGCTCAGCTGTTAGTTGGCATGCTAGAGAAGATGATAGCAATGATTGTCTAAGCAGCTGTGAATTAATGCTGTTATTTCTGTTGTCTTCTTGTTATTCAAAGTTCAGTTATTCCACTTCTAGTTGCAGTGTTTGCGATAGTGACAAATAGTGTAAATAGTAGCAAAAATACCTAGAATCATGACTTTTGACAGGCAAATTTCAAAGTATATCAGCATGGGCTACTTGTTTACATAAATTGTCTAATAATGAAGATCCTCACAAGGGCTATGCCCGGAGAAAAATGAAACAAGGTGTAAATTAAAAAGGTACTTAATTACTAAGGACACATTTACACACATAAACTGACAGGCAAACATTCTCGGGGCTAAAGTCGATGCAAATGATCAAAAGCCAGGCAGAACTAAGTAGCAAACTAAAACATGTTTCAATCTCCAGGCAAGGAGAAACTTTTTTAACAAAAATAACATGCTTTTCCCGATTCGTGGTCGTCTCACCTGGCAATAATTATGTAAAATAATCGTAATTTTACCACAAACACACACGCGGGAGCAAGTACACATGTATACACACGCGCGCGCGCACACACACACACACACACAAACATACATTCTGATCTAAAAACGTACATATTGCTCTTTAGTAATGGGAATAGGGGTAACCTATATCACAGCGTAGGCAATCACTTATCTATGGTAGGTTTACTCTCTATTAGGTTGAGGATAGGGCTAGACTCTAGTAAGGAGAATGCCTAGGTAGATGGAATTTTGCTGAACTACTAATATACATATTGGTCTCTGGTACTGGCAATAGGGGTCACCTATATCACAGCGTAGGCAGTCACTTATCTATGGTAGGTTTACTCTCTATTAGGTTGAGGATAGGGCTAGACTCTAGTAAGGAGAATGCCTAGGTAGATGGAATTTTGCTGAACTACTAATATACATATTGGTCTCTGGTACTGGCAATAGGGGTCACGTAAGACACAGTGTATGTAGTCGCTTACATGTGGTAGGTTTACTCTCTATTGGGTTGAGGATAGAGCTAGACTCTAGTAAGTAGAATGACTAGGTAGATGGAATTATGATGAACTACTTATATACATATTGGTCTCTGGTACTGAGAATAGGGTAACCTAAAGCATAGTGTAGACTCTGCTTACCTATGGTAGGTTTACTCTCTATTGGAGGTTCTAGTAAGGAGAATACCTAGGTAGATGGAATTATGCTGAACTACTTATATACATATTGGTCTCTGGTACTGGAAATAAGGGTAGCTTAAGGCACAGTGTAGGCAGTTGCTTGCCATTGGTAAGTTTACTGTCTATTGGGTTGAGGATAGGGCTAGACTATAGGAAGGAGAATGCCTAGGTAGATGGAATTATGCTGAACTACTTACATACATATTGGTCTCTGGTACTGGACATAGGGGTAACCCTAAGGCACAGTGTAGGCAGTCGCTTACATATGGTAGGTTTACTCTCTATATATTGAGGATAGCGCTAGGCTCTAGGAAGGAGAATGCCTAGGTAGATGGAATTATGCTGAACTACTTACATACATATTGGTCTCTGGTACTGGACATAGGGGTAACCCTAAGGCACAGTGTAGGCAGTCGCTTACATATGGTAGGTTTACTCTCTATATATTGAGGATAGCGCTAGGCTCTAGTAAGGAGAATGCCTAGGTAGATGGAATTATGCTGAGCTACTAAAATTAAAAAGGTACTTAATTACTAAGGACAAATTTACACACATAAACTGACAGGCAAACATTCTCGCGACTAAATTCGATGCAAATGATCAACAGCAAGGCAGAACTTAGTAGCAAACTAAAACCTGTTTCAATCTCCAGGCAAGGAGAAGTATATATAGGTTTATTCTCCTATTTTATAACCCTATAGTAGGTTTTTCTCTATTGGGTTGAGGATAGGGCTAGACTCCAGTAAGGAGAATGCCTAGGTAGATTCAATTATGCTGAACAACTTATATACATATTGGTCTCTGGTACTGGCAATAGGGGTACCTATGGCACAGTGTAGGCAGTCGCTTACCTATAGTAGGTTTACTCTCTATTGGGTTGAGGATAGAGCTAGACTCTAGTATGGAGAATGCCTCGGTAGATGGAATTATGTTGAACTACTTATATACATATTAGGGTCTGGTACTGGGAATAGGTGTAACCTAAGGCACATTGTAGGCAGTCGTTTACCAATGATAGGTTTACTCTCTATGGGGTTGAGGATATTGCTAGACTCTAGTAACGAGAATGCCGAGGTAGATGGAATTATGCTGAACTACTAATATACATGTTGGTCCCTAGTACTGGGAATATGGTTAACCTAAGGCACAGTGTAGACAGTCGCTTACCAATAGTAGGTTTACTCTCTATTGGGTTGAGGATAGGGCTAGACTCTAGTATTGAAAATGCCTAGGTAGATGGAATTATGCTGAACTACTTTTATACATATTGGTCTATGGTACTGGCAATAGGGGTAACCTATGACACAGTGTAGGCAGTCGCGTACCTATAGTAGATTTACTCTCTATTGAGTTGAGGACAGGGCTAGACTCTAGTAAGGAGAATGCCTAGGTAGATGGAATTATGCTGAACTACTGATATAGATATTGGTCTATGGTACTGGCAATAGGGGTAACCTATGACACAGTGTAGGCAGTCGCGTACCTATAGTAGATTTACTCTCTATTGAGTTGAGGACAGGGCTAGACTCTAGTAAGGAGAATGCCTAGGTAGATGGAATTATGCTGAACTACTGATATAGATATTGGTCTATGGTACTGGCAATAGGGGTAACCTATGACACAGTGTAGGCAGTCGCGTACCTATAGTAGATTTACTCTCTATTGAGTTGAGGACAGGGCTAGACTCTAGTAAGGAGAATGCCTAGGTAGATGGAATTATGCTGAACTACTGATATAGATATTGGTCTCTGGTACTGGCAATAGGTGTAACCTAAGGAACATTGTAGGCAGTCGCGTACCTATGGTAGGTTTACTCTCTGTTGGGTTGATGATAGGTTTACTCTAGTAAGAAGAATACCTAAGTAGATGGAATTATGCTGAACTACTTATATACATATTGGTCTCTGGTACTGGAAATAGGAATCACCTAAGGCAGAGTGTAGGCAGTCGCTTACCTATGGTAGGTTTACTCTCTATTGGTTTGAGAATATATAATAAATAAATGACAAAGGGTGGATTTTTGCTGAAGTAGGAATATACGTGATAGATCCCTAGTAATGGGAATAAAGGGAAATTATGTTAGGGCCTATGCGTGGGCAAGTCGCTTATCTACTTTCATTCGGTTGAAGGGTAGTTCTTATACGCTTCCTAGCAATAGAAATGGCCATGACGTTTTAAAAAAGCCGGTTTGGAAAACTCGAATAAAAGTTTTCGTATCTAAACGAAATAATCTAACGAACATAATTAATTTAGTTTGTAAAAACCAAAAAGGAATCAATAAAAATGAGATAATGTGTCGAAAGTTAGAATATATTTTATGAATTTAGAAACATGAAGGACAGTAAGTATATAGTGGTAAGAGTGGCCAGTTATATATGTCTGTACAGGTTTGTGCATGTTTCTATACCTTTTTTTGTATCAATGAAATTCCACGTGGTCTTGAATGAACATTTTTCAACAAAATGTTTTTATTTGAATGAAATAATAGTACCGATAAATCCTTGGTTGCACACAGTTACTTTGGAAATGTCATTTCTGATCAGCCTGTACTAGCGGAATGTGTTGCAGGATCGTAAGATATGGGCGAAGTTACAGGAGGATTACAGGAATTGTTTAAAGCTTGTATATAGGGCATTTTTCAAACATTTGTATTTCCTCTAAAAATAGGTGACGTTTTTATCAACACTGAAAATACTTCAAGAAAACGGGAAAATAAAAAAAAATAGCGATAATGCCCCAAAATTAAAACTTTTGCAGAAAATATCACATTTAGCTTCACTTGAAACACTCACGAAACCTAATGACAATCGAGGGCCAAAACGGCGGAACCCGCGATAAGAAAATCACGTTGTTCCGTGAGTAAAGATTTTTTTTTTTTTTGTCTTCATCAGGCTTGATCATGTTACGGTTACTCAGTTTCGTAACAATTTACTAAATTTGCTGATTATTTAGTTTTAGGTCGTTACATTGCGGCAATCATCGATTGGTCCCGGCCAACATTTCATAAACACAGTTGTCATTGTTTTCCTTAGAAATAGGCGCCGTTTAGCCACTTTCCATTTCTGAGTTCTCAGTTCACGGTGAAGCCGCGAGTTGCGGAAGTCCTAGAGAGTAAGTTCGTTACCTTCACAATAAAAACATTAACTACTCAATAGTTATTATGTTCGTCACGAACGGGAGGAAACTGTTTATAAACATAACTTATTTCATTTTTTTTAGAAACAGACATATACAAGAACAATTGAAGAATTTTAAGTAGAACAAGTAATATGAACAATTATTTAAAATCATTTCTGCTCAGATGAACAAAGAAAACGTTTATTCAAGTTAATTTTTGTTAAATAATTACAAATATTATAAATATGTATTCACGCATGACAGAATCACAATATTAAATAGCAAAATAAAAAGCTAAAAATATTATTAAAATTAATTAAATAAATTTAATTAGTGAACTAATGTTTAAAAAATTGTATTAACATTATGTGCCATCCACTACAAGTTATAGAAAATGTATATGAATTTGAGTGAATGAATTAAACGTATTTTTATTAATGATAGAAAATTTGAACAAGATATATATATATATATATATATATATATATATATATATCCGTTCATTTTGCAGTGCAAAAAATTTCAATTCCGACGTTTCGCTAGAATCTCATCTAGCATTGACGAAGTGAACTCAACAACAGTTGAAGTGCGAACAACTGTGTGTGTGTGTGTGTGTGTGTGTGTGTGTGTGTGTGTGTGTGTGTGTGTGTATACATATATATATATATATATATATATATATATATATATATATATATATATATATAATTGGAAATATACATACATATATATATAATACAAAACAAGAGGACATTAAAAACCGAATAACCGATAGATTAGAAAGTCGCTACACATCACTTCTCATAAGCATAATGTAATATAGACAAAACGTAGGGTATGTTACATAATTGCAACCGTTTAGACTGTTATAGAGTCTACTCTCTTAACCGCGGAGGTAAACAAATGATAATTGTTATTTTTACTGAAATAAATAAAACAATATCCCAAAGAGAGCATCAATGTTTAAAATATAAATATTTGCACATAATTTCCAAAAATAAATTGTGGAAGAATGATATCGTCATTAGTACCGTCATCATTACAGTTAGTAGATATAATATTTATAAATGAAATAAAAATTGAATGAATTGAAATCATGTAAAACAAAATTACCTAAAAGATATATCTAGACTCATTGAGCTATCTAAGACTTTTGGAATTATTTGTATAAAATTTGAAAATACATTCACGTATCTATCTATTTATAGTAACCTACCCTCATTAAATATACGTGATATATATATATATATATATATATATATATATATATATATATATATATATATATCATTTTTTAATATAGTTTTGAATATATACATTCATTAAAAGTATTCTTGTTTTTGAAATATTTTTAATTTATTGATTATTATATATACACTTAGTGATGGATAAAAGTATTTACAATAGTAATATATCAACTTCATATATATATATATATATATATATATATATATATATATATATATATATATATATATATATATGTATATATATACACTTAGTGATGGATAAAAGTATTTACAATAGTAATATATCAACTTCATAATATATATATATATATATATATATATATATATATATATGTATGTATACACTTAGTGATGGATAAAAGTATTTACAATAGTAATATATCAACTTCATAATATATATATATATATATATATGTATGTATACACTTAGTGATGGATAAAAGTATTTACAATAGTAATATATCAACTTCATGTATATATATATATATATATATATATATATATATATATATAAATAAATATAAAATACGTTTTCTTGTTTAATAATGTAAAACAACATGTGTTATTCAAATGGATATAAAATAATAAATATTCTTGTATTTGAATAACCTCTGTTGTTTTAAAATATATATATATATATATATATATATATATATATATATATATATATATATATATGCTAAACAGATTAAAATAAATAATTATTTCTAGATTTAACAACTAAAACGCAATGATTTTAGTCTTAAATTAACTTTAATTCAATAGGAATTTACATTTAAAAAATTTTATAAATTTTCCAGCTAGCTTCATCGATCTCACAAACAGTAAGAACTCTTTACAATTTAATAATTGTTTTAAATCTAATTTTATAACATATCTAGCTTGTTCTCCCTTTGCGCGATAATATTTGTTTCTTATAATTATGTGACCCTTAGACAAGGTCCCCCCCCCCTAATGGACAGAGATGTACTTTACAAGCTTCTGGACCGAACTAACTAGGCAGGGTATTCTAACCGCTTGTGAACGAAATGGTAGAATTTCGTCGGAGCACTATTCCATACCCAGTGTCGCGTCTATTACCAGTATAGGATTACAACGAGGGCTTCTGGCTCTTACCGATTTATCCTGACGTCCAGCTCATCGTTTTGGATCTCCCTCTAACCTCCAACGTCTAGGGTCGGATTCGTGGTGGGTTGTGGTTTTATATGATGTATTTTATTTAGTTCACAATTTCCCTCCAACTTTGCTCTACTGAAGGGAGTCATAAGAGCACAATTTGAGCAGTATTCTCGGCCCCTAGTTTCCTTTTGCTGTATTTTCGTTTTGTTTCTCCATCTCCTTTTCTTCAATCCTTTTAAGAAAGAAACTGACTTTATCTGTAATATTGAGTCAACGATTTTTAAGTGCAAAAAATATTTTATTTTAATTTCATAAAACACTCATTTAATACCTACTATTAGTTCACACGCCCTCTCCCTATATATATATATATATATATATATATATATATATATATATATATATATATATATATATATATAAGAAAAATATTAAATATGATTTTCTTGTTTTGAATTTTGCAAATAATGAAATACCATTATAAAACGACATTTCTTTGTCAGAAAATGGAAAAATTAAAATTTACGTTTCAAGCAAAACCGACTGCAGACGGAAAGTCTAACTATATTGCCATAACCTCAATTCTCACGCAAGATATCAAAACATTCCTGATTCCAGACGAACATCAGGCAGCATTACTTCACAAACATGTCCTCAACACTAAGGCATATACTACAGTGAAACCACATTAAAGAGAAGACATCAAACACAAAGTGTGTGGATAAAAACAACACTAGATATTTTACAAACATACTTTGATGAAGATGTTAATATGGTTTTTCAAGACCAATTCTTAGAAGAAGTTACCCAAGAACGATTGCCAACGTAACAGATTCAGGGGACCCTATAGTAAAGATTTTGGAAAAATTAGTTGAAAGTCAACAGAAAAAAGAAAAACAAAGTACAAAAAAATTAGCCGAAAAGTTTGTACTTGAGAAATTTTATGGTAAAACTACAAACGCGTATCATTGGATGGAAGTATTTGAAAAGGAATGTAAACGGTTTGATATAGCAGAAAATGAAGATAGAATTGAAATCTTCAGAATATTTCTAGAAAAATCATGTACTGATTGGTATTCTTCCATGATGATAAAGCTTGGTTTGCAATCTGATAGACGGAATGGAAATCAAACTTTTTACTAACTTTCGCTAATACAGACTGCACTACTAGCAGATATGCTTTATCTTTTAAATATCAAGCAGGAATATTCATGATGATATTGGTACTATTAGCCAACGAAAAGCTTTGAATTGTAAATTCAATTATAATTCTTGTATTTGTATTTTGACTTAGTTCTTTATTAATACACAAGAATACATATTGCGATATATATATATATATATATACACACACACACACACACACACACACACACACACACACACACACACACACACACACACACACACACACACACACACACACACATATATATATATATATATATATATATATATATATATATATATATATAATAGAACCCCTCCAGTACTAACCCCAGACATCCGAACCCCCGTGAAATCGGAACATGATTTGATGAAAACCAAATTTTAAATAAGTATCTGAAATTTAATGAAGTATGTACTTAAGTTGACTACTTACATAAAACAGGACTGAGATGTGTAATATATTGGATATGACACTGTAAAATACACATGATATAATACGAAGGACTATACTGTACTATTGATTTCCTCATTAACATAGAATTTATTGACAGTAAACTAAAAATAAAAAAGACAAACACTAAACTATTTGTTTTGCTTAAAATGAAATGACACCAACTCTTAACAATATTTTTCACTTAAAATCAGTCATCTTCAACTAGCGAAGAGACGTAAACCTTCCCGAGGATGCACAGCATTAGCATAATAACATCATTTGGTATTATAGCTGCATGTTGTTCTACGTAACGCAACGTAATGGAGAGATTACGAGTATGGCATGAGTAACAGCATTCGTAGAGGCATCTATTTCCTCGCTATCGCTATCTGCTACATTGTCATCTTGTTTATTCTGGACCATAGACACCATGTCATGCCCGGTATATTCTTCATTGTTATCTAGTGTTATCCACTCTTCCAGGCAACATTCATCAGCATCTTCACATCTTGGTACTATTTGCGTGAGCTGAAGGAGCTCAGTTTCATCATCCCGTATTTTAAGTGGTGTTACCAAAAAAAGCGAGGCTAGGCCAGAACTTCTTCCAAGATTTCTGCTGTAAAGTGTTCCTGATATTATTCCAGGATTCAGTTACCCAGTAAATTACATCCTTTATTGTAATCGTCTTAAGGTTTTCTGGAATAGAAAGAGAACAATATTCTTCAATTAATGTTTGCAGATGCTTTTTTCTGTGACTCAATTTTATGTTCTGCAGCACACCTCGATCCACAGGCTGAAGCAAAGGTGTCACGTTAGAAAAATTGTTTTTATCTCTGTATATACCAACTGCATGTCTGAAGGATATGAAGACGCATTGTCTATCAAGAGTAGAGCTTTTGGTGGCAGTCTACTATTTTCATTAAATTTTGTTACTGAAGGAACAAATACATTTCTGAACCACTCCTTGAAAATATTACTGGTCATCCACGCCTTACGCTAATTTCTATAATGAAGGAGAGCATTCAAGTCATATTTTTAAGGGCTCTTGGCTTGGCAGATTTTCGAATCACCATTAATAGTAGCTTATTTGTTCCCGCGGAATAGTACCGCAGGCTACAATTATGAGACACTGTTAGCTCGTTTCAAAGCCTGGAGCAGAAGATTCCTCTTTAGAAGCAAGACTTTAAAGAGAAAAGCTTTAAAATTCAATACGGTCTCGTCCGAATTATACACTTGCGGGGGTGAGTAGTTTTCAGTAGAAAAAAATCTGTGAATTTGTCTAAATAAGGTTTTGCAGCAAGATTATCAGCTGATAACTTCTCCCCGCTTACCGTTAGTTGTCTAATTTCATGCCTTCTCTTATATCTATCCAACCATCTATTGCTAGTAGTAAACTCCAAATCACGGTTCATTAATTTGATTAAACTTGACATTAATGCCTTTTCTTGTATTCATGGGCCACTAATAGGAACTCCTTTCTGCCTCTCTTGTGTAAACCATAAAAATACAGTCTCGACTTTTCACTTGTAGCACTGCAAAACTGTTCAATTTTTTATATAGAAATATGTAATAAATGCTCTAATATTGTTTGTTGAATAAAAAAAACAGCAAATCCGAAATCTGAATTTTCCGGCAAATTCGAAATTTTCCAAATCCGAACAGACTGTAGCTCCAATTAGTTCGGATTTAAGGAGTTTCAATATATATATATATATATATATATATATATATATATATATATATATATATAATAACATAGCGTATGAGGCTTTAGAAGAAATATAGTTATTAGTTAATATAATTATCTGTAGGATTAAACAAAGAAAGAGAGAAATAGTTTGTAAAGTGCCGACAAAGCAGGTACCATTCATTTATTCTTTTCCAGGGAAGCTATAAAGTGTGTGCCGGCAACCATAGACAATAGAGAGGGTCCAAAGTTGTTGAGACGGGAAAATCCACTGACCTATAACCAGGGTAAATAACGCGGTACCGTTAGATGGGCTAATTGTGGAAACTGTGGGAAACTACAAAGAACATATTGGTAGAGGGAGGATTAGGGATTTCCATAAAAAACTAAATGATCAGGAGAGGTTTTGAAGTTGTAAGGGAACTCCAGAAGAGGGCAGACGGATTGGTGGGGACAAAATATGGCAGTGTTGTGAAAGGAGTAATTTGTTAAATTAAGTAAAGAGTTTTGTTTTTATAAGTAAATTTTAAAAAAGTGCGACGTAAAAGTTTTTTTTAAAGAAATAAAAAAGTAAGTTTTTTGTGTCAAGTGTAAGCGCAGAAGGTAACAAAGGCCAAGATTTCAGGAGCTCTACAAAACTATAAGTATTATTTGGATATAAGTGTAGCCAACAGACATCTATATTTTAGTAAAGTTCAGAACAATATTAATTTTATTACAATTTATAAAAATTATGCTAGTTTTACCATTTCTAATTTAAGAAGCAAAGTCCCCTTAATAGCGACCCAAGAGCAACTACAAAATTTTAATACTGAATTTATTAACTTTCTTATGTTATATTATTAGAAATCTAAAGCCTCAAAAGTCCGCCTTTTATAATTGTAATGTTAGTTAAGATATCAATCCTGTCACTGCAAAATATTAATATAAATTTCGTATAATGTGTAGAGTTAAATATAGAGAAATAAATGCAAGTGATGTTTAAAATTTATAACATTGTTAATTCTTGATAAACCTGAAGGTGTGACATTAGATAGGTAAGGTAAATAAATAACATTAAAAGCAAATTAAAATTATAACAAAAGTTAAGTTATAATATATATATATATATATATATATATATATATATATATATATATATATATATATATAAACACACACACACACACGAACACACGAGAGCGCGCGCGTACATATGTATGTATGCATGTATATTCTCAAGCGAAATACATGGTTTACCAAGCAGGTTTTAGAAGATATAATTATATTTAGCAATATAACCGAAGGTTGACACTGTTTTTCGAAAGCTGTTGAGAAAATAAGTTGTTTCAACTCGCATCAAAGGAAACAATTCGTTTGAGGGCAACAAATCTGTATGCTTCAAACACCTTGCAATTAATTTTAACGCAATCGTATCCTCTCAAGATATATACAAATGGGAAAAGAAAATTAAAATTACGTTCTAAATTCTCTGACGGTAATTTAAATTTTCAAAATAATTATACATTGAGCACGTTGTTTATCTGTCGAACGGAGCTCAGTAAGAATACTATTAGTTAGATCGTTTCGTAGATCCTCTCTTGTCAGATAAACAACATAGTGAATTTAGTTTTATCAAATCTGACGGTAATTTAAATTTTCAAAATAATTATACATTGAGCACGTTGTTTATCTGTCGAACGGAGCTCAGTAAGAATACTATTAGTTAGATCGTTTCGTAGATCCTCTCTTGTCAGATAAACAACATAGTGAATTTAGTTTTATCAAATCTGACGGTAATTTAAAATTTCAAGATAGTTATACATTGAGTACGTTGTTTATCTGCTCTACCAAGCTTCTTGAGAATAAAACTAGTTAGCTCGTCTCGGAGATCCTCTCTTTTCAGATAAACAACGTGTTAATTTAATTTTATCAAACCTAGTCGTAATTTAAAATTTCAAGATAATTATAAATTGAGCACGTTGTTTATCTGCCCTACCAAGCTTCGTAAGAATACCACTAGTTAGCTCGTCACGGAGATCCTCTCTTTTAAGGTAAACAACATAGTTAACTTCATTTTATCAAACCTAGCGGTGATTTAAAATTTCAAAAGATAGTTTTACATTGTGCACGTTGTTTATCTGCCCTACCAAGCGTCGTGAGAATACCACTAGTTAGCTCGTATCGGAGTTCCGCTCTTCTCAGATAATCAACATACTTAATTTAATTTTATCAAATCTGACGGTAATTTAAAATTTCAAGATAGTTTTACATTGAGCATGTTGTTTATTTGCCATTCTAGCTTCGTCAAATTACCATTGGTTAGCTCGTTTCGGAGGTACGCTAGCTAGACATACAGAGGTAAACGGATTAATGTGTATATGTCAAACTCTTCCACCAACTCCAAAACAATCTCGCGTCTGTGCGTAGCACATATACGCCCGAAGCATTTAAATGCAACGCTATATTCGCCAACAACCGTTCCCCTAAATGAAACTAATTAATTTCAATGTTTGTAGTTGAAACGATCAATATAACCTTCAGGCTTTAAATATTGATATGAAATGTAAACCAAATTTTTATTAAATTTTACTATTTAAATCAACAATTTTTTTTCGTTTATATTACTAGATCAGGATTTTTCACTAGGATTTTTTGTAAAATGAATTCCATCAAGTTTTCCTCAGGGCCGCAAGAACAAGTGGCATTAAATAACTTACGAACAGTATGATTAAAACAAAAGATTGTTGTATCACTAAAACAAATCAAGTGTTTTGCATATAAAAAAGTAGAAAAATGTATTTTACTTGGATCTAAGATTAAGTGAATTTGGTAATTTTTTGAAGCCGACGGGTGAAATCTTGAAATGCTCTTTAAGACAGCATCTATGTTAGTAAGTTAGAAATAAACTGAAATTCTCAAAATGTTTTCAACGTTTTCGCTCGTTAATCTAGATCTGTATTTATGTTTTATAAACGTCAGATTACTGATTGTAGATTCACAGACATATATAGATACAAAAACACATATTTTCTGAGCACAGATATTTAAGTTGGGAAATTTGTCATTTTTAACTACTTTCGAAATCTCATTGGGAACTTCATCCTTCTTTTTCCCTGCAAAAATAACATTGCCACAGAACTACTGTTTAAATTCTTGTGTTTCAATTCCTAATAATATGAGAGGCGTAAAAAATTGTTAAAAGAAGCTACGCAGGTCGGGTAGGGTGGATGCCAACTCTAAAGGATGAATTTAATTAACTACAAAATTTGTTTCTTTATATCTTTAACAATATTTCGTTTATGAGAATAACTGTGTTTTTTTATAAATTACCCATTTAAAGTAGATATGAAATGCTCTAGTTAGATCTTTAGATTATAATACATTTGGGCTTCCAACATTAACGCCCTACTGAATCAATAGGATATCTCAATATGATAAACGGGCTGAGGCATTACGATTCCGTTTGCATAAAGATTTATAATGTTCTGTACGCTGAGAAAGGACACGCTGAAGTAGAATCACTACAAAGCTCTTTACGCTGAGAAACGACATGCCGCATCAGATACACTTCAAAGCTCTTTACGCTGAGAAACGACATGCCACATCAGTTACACTTCAAAGCTCTATACGCTGAGAAACAACATGCCGCATCAGTTACACTTCAAAGCTCTTTACGCTGAGAAACGACATGCCGCATCAGTTACACTTCAAAGCTCTATACGCTGAGAAACGACATGCCGCATCAGTTACACTTCAAAGCTCTTTACGCTGAGAAACGACATGCCGCATCAGATACACTTCAAAGCTCTTTACGCTGAGAAACGACATGCCGCATCAGTTACACTTCAAAGCTCTTTACGCTGAGAAACGACATGCCGCATCAGTTGCACTACAAAGCTCTTTACGCTGAGAATCGACACGCTGCACCAGTTACACTTAAAAGCTCTTTACGCTGTGGAACGGTACGATGACATAGAAACACTACAAAGTTTTTCTATGCTGAGGAACGTCACCATGCACCAGACAGACTACCAAGCTCTATACGCTAAGGATTGCTACTGCAGTAGATACACTACAAAATTTATACACTGAGGAACGATACCATGCACCAGACACACTACCAAGCTCTATACGCTAAGGATTGTTACTGTAGCAGATACACCGCAAATATCTAAAGATTGAGGAACGACACCATGCACCAGACGCACTACCGAGCTCTATACGCTAAGGATTGATACTGCAGTAGATACAGTACAAAACTCTATACACTGAGGAACGACACGTTGCACCAGACACAATACCAAGCTCTATACGCTAAGGAATGATACTGCAGTAGATACAGTACAAAATTTATACACTGAGAAACGACACCATGTACCAGACACACTACCAATCTCTATACGCTTAGAATTGTTACTGCAGCAGATACACTACTAAACTCTATATAATGAGGAACGACACCGTGCACGAGACACACTACCAAGCTCTATACGCTAAGGAATGATACTGCAGCAGATACACTACAAAACTCTATATAATGAGGAACGACACCGTGCACGAGACACACTACCAAGCTCTATACGCTAAGGAATGATACTGCAGCAGATACACTACTAAACTCTATATAATGAGGAACGACACCGTGCACGAGACACACTACCAAGCTCTATACGCTAAGGAATGATACTGCAGCAGATACACTACAAAACTCTATATAATGAGGAACGACACCGTGCACGAGACACACTACCAAGCTCTATACGCTAAGGAATGATACTGCAGCAGATACACTACAAAACTCTATATAATGAGGAACGACACCGTGCACGAGACACACTACCAAGCTCTATACGCTAAGGAATGATATTGCAGTAAATACACTACAAAACTCTATACACTGAGGAACGACAACTTGCACCAGACACACTACCAATCTCTATACGCTAAGGAATGATACTGCAGTAGATACAGTACAAAATTTATACACTGAGAAACGACACCATGTACCAGACACACTACCAATCTCTATACGCTTAGAATTGTTACTGCAGCAGATACACTACTAAACTCTATATAATTAGGAACGACACCGTGCACGAGACAAACTACCAAGCTCTATACGCTTAGAATTGTTACTGCAGCAGATACACTACAAAACTCTATATAATGAGGAACGACACCGTGCACGAGACACACTACCAAGCTCTATACGCTTAGAATTGTTACTGCAGCAGATACACTACAAAACTCTATATAATGAGGAACGACACCGTGCACGAGACACACTACCAAGCTCTATACGCTAAGGATTGATACTGCAGTAAATACACTACAAAACTCTATACACTGAGGAACGACAACTTGCACCAGACACACTACCAAGCTCTATACGCTAAGGATTGATACAGCAGCAGATACACCAAAAAACTCTAAATACTGAAGAATGACACATCTTAGACAATTCACTGCGAAGCTCCAGAAGCTGCAAATACTTTTTTATACAAGAACTTCAAACGCCTTGGTCTTCAGAGAAGAGCATATGCATTGCTAGAAGAAATGGTTATGTTAATAAGTAAACCTATTTTATGGAAGGTTGTATAAAGGAAGACCCTCATAAAGGAAGGCCTTCATGCGCTACCCTTTACCTTCAGAATATAAAAGGACAAAATGAAAAATAATGAAAAAAAGATGAAAGGTTTAAACATATTCTGAAAATATATATTTTTAATTAAAAAAGGACATAGAGAGAGAGAGAGAGAGAGAGAGAGAGAGAGAGAGAGAGAGAAAGAGGACAGACAGAGAGGCAATAAAATGTTTAAAGAATTGCAGTAATAAGGGAAGAACAAACGTTGTTTATTGGCTACGCCAGTAGATATACTTTGATAGGCGTTACCGACAGACGGTTAACGTCTGAGTGGAGATGAGATCGATTCACTGCACATTACACACGACAGCCAGGCCTTGTGTTCACAGACAGGGTTTTAACAAGCGTACAGTCATACATCAAATACAAGCACACTTTTGTCACAAACACCCCATCCTCAAGTTAAAGGAAAATAATGGAAAGAAAGTGTGAAGGCGGATATATAACTTAATGCCTGTTTATTTAGTTGTTTATTCTTCTACCAGTCATGGCAATTCAACTGGACTCTATTAACGTCTACAACATTCAAAATTATGCAAATAAAATAAAAAATGAGCTATTTAACCAAGCAGTATCGACTAAAGTATGTTGCAATTTAAAAGCTGCTAACACTATACTTTCCAGAGTAACAAGTAGACACTTACTTTGCCCTAGATTAAAGCAAATCTACATGAGATAAGCGACCCTGGCCTTGAGTGCCTTAATTTCCATCTATTCCCAGTATAAGGAGTTCATTGTCATTTCCCTAAATGTTGGCTTTCTTTACCTTCTTCTTACAGACAGCTCTTTACGTTGCCTACTTCCGCTACGTGGAGTCATAACATCTACGAGTATTTTCTCCTATCAAGGTCCTCTATGCCTCCAATTCAACCTTACCTATTCAAAATATTTCCCTATCGTTTGCAGATGATAATAGTCACACTGACCCTAATGAGTTTCAGTTCCAAGAGTATTGAGAAAACATTCTCACCTTATTCGAACGTACTTTTCATGATCGTACTTTGCTTACGACGTAATTAACTCCGACGTAAAATCACTCAGGGCTTACTGTACTCAGATCGTGCATTATCCAGGACGAACTAAACTTAGGTCCTACTGTATTCATGCAGTCCTTTACTCAGGACGAACTGTACTCGGTTCGTACTCTACTCAGGACGTGCTGAACTCAGATCTGACTTTATTCAGGACTTACTGTAGTCACGCAGTACTGTACGTAGAACGTACTGTACTCAGCCGTACTGCACTAAGGTTGTGCCTTATTCAGGATGTACTTTACTCATGTCATATTGTAATCAGGACGTACTGAGGTCATATTTTACTTTACTGAGGTCACACTTTACTTTACTCAGGATGTACTGTACTCAGATCATACTTTACTCGAGAATATCTGTACTCACGACGTACTGTCTCACGTCGTAATTTACTCACGACGTACTGTACTTAGGTTGTACTTTACTCACGACGTACTGTACTTAGGTTGTACTTTACTCACGACGTACTGTACTTAGGTTGTACTTTATTCACGACGTACTGTACTTAGGTTGTACTTTACTCACGACGTACTGTACTTAGGTTGTACTTTACTCACGACGTACTGTACTAAGGTCGTTCTTTACTCATGAAGTACTGAACTCACGTCGTAATTTACTTATGACGTACTATATTCAGTTCGTACTTTACTCACGACGTACTGTACTCAGAACGTGTTTTACTCAAGTAATACCTAACTTGGCCGTACCTTACCAACGCCATACGCTATTTAGGTTTTAATCTACCTCTCATAATAATACCATTGTTTACAGACAATTTTAAATCGATTTTTTACATGTCAATTAAAACAAAAGCACTTCCTCCCAGTATATTCGTAAATCACATAACATTCGTTCAAGCACTGTAGCTTAAAATACTTGTAGTTCTTTATCTGCTTAAAACAGTTAGTTGTAATGTAAAAGAGAAGACAAATCCGTTACATGTTATGACCGTAAAGTGAAAAATAACATTTTAAAAAATACATATAAATAACCATTGCAAAATAATGCCTCAATTTTAAAAGCAAAGAATTATTTCTAGAATGAAATGGTTTTAATTTGATCTCTATTCGTCCGACAACCCTTTACTGTAACTGATTAATTTCAGCAAAATGTTTTAAAATGAGTTGATCCGCTTGCGGTGTAATAATAAAATGTCCCCAACTCAGTCTTGTTGCAGCTCAAAGCGGTTCAAGTTTCCCTTGCTGCTTCCAGGATCTCTTTGTTAAACCCCTGACAATTCCTATTATCCTTCAATCGGTTAGGTTAAACTGCCCTGACTATGTTCATGGTTTAGTAGTCCTGGGTTATAAATCTGTCCCGTCTCGCTGGAACTGTACCGATTGTTCGGTAATAATTTCTTATAGTCTTAGTCCCTGTTCCTTCTGGATGCATGTGACTGCAACGGGCACAACTATCGTATTAAATAGTATTATTTTGGTAAGCTGCAGTTTGGAGGCAAACAGACGATATGCCAAGTAGGAAAGGATATTAAATCAAGGTAGGGTAGGGAATCTTTGTATACTTGGGTAGACGTGCTGTCCTCTAACATCTACCAGAATCCAAAGATAACGTTCGCGTTTCCAAATAAGAGGTTATTACGAACGCATATTTTCCTCTGTACATTTCACTTTTCCCTGAGAATGGTTTCCACCTGACAATTTACAGGTGACAAAATTATTTTCTTTACGTCGAACACCACAAATAAACTTGAAGAGCTCACTACAAGAATGTTTGTAGTAAAAAAAATTAAATTTTTCAGGAACGATTTTAAAGTTTAGAGATTAACAATTTTTTGAAAAAGTTTTTATTACAAACACACTTATTAGCATAAGATTGTATGTTAGCCTTTAACCTTATATTAGAGAACAAGGGTTTTCCCATTACAGGGACCATTGTGAAAGAATTAAATAAACATCCTTAGATACATGATGTCGTATATAAAAACGATAAGCTTCAAGAAATTACATAAATGATGACAGTCAAATAATTGTGTTCCAAGGTTGCACAAGTCGAACTCAAACCTAATACAGCAATAAAACATTAAAAATATACCTTTTTATGACTGTATTCCACAAAGAAGTATTCTACGAATCCCCACAAGTGCGATAAAGCTAAAAGAAATTCCAATTTGCCTGTTGTTTTTACTTAATTTAAACATGTAATTACAGCTGTTAAGCTAGGCTTGCGTGTTTTGATTAGACACATTATACAAGCCCAAATAATTATAAATGTTCTTCATCAAACGTTTTCAGTACATTTCCGTCAAGCGCTAGCGTTAGTCCTCAGGCTTCATGGCGTTAGTACGGCTATACCATTGCTCCATGAGTAATGCGCAAACCCACCAGATATCCAGCTAGCTTCCGTCAAGCGCGAGCTTTAGTGTTCCAACGTAATTGCATCAGTACGGCTGTATCATGGCTCCGTGAGTAATGTGGAGTACTACCAGCCAACCAGCTAGTTTCCGTCAAGCGCTAGCGTTAGTCCTCCGGTTTCATGGCGTTATTACGGCTATATCAAGGCTCCGAGAGTAATGTGTACGACTACCAGACATCCATCTAGCTACCGTCAAGCGCTAGCGTTAGTGCTACGACTTCGTCGCATCAGTACGGCTATATCACGGCTCCGTGAGTAATGTGCAGTGCAGGAGTACCAGTCATTCAGCTAGATTCCGTCAAGCGCTAGCGTTAGTCCTCCGGCTTCATCACGTCAGTACAGCTATATCATTGCTCCGTGAGTAATGTGCAGGACTACCAGCCACACGGCTAGCTTCCGTCAAACGCTAACGTTAGTGCTCCGGCTTCATAGCGTTAGTTCCTCTATATTACGGCTCCGTAGGTAATGTGCAGGACTACCAGGCATCTAGCTAGCTTCCGTCAAGCGCTACCGTAAGTGCTCCGGCTTCATGGCGTCAGTTCAGCTATATCACGGCTCTGCAGGTAATGTGCAGACCTACCAGCTATCCAGCTAGATTCCGTCAAGCGCTAGCTTTAATGGTCCGGCTTCATCCCATCAGTACACCTATATGAGTAATGTGCACGACTACCAGGCATCCAGCAAGCTTTCGTCAAGAGCTAGCGTTAGTGCTTCGGCTTCTTCGTGTCAGTACGGCTATATCATGGCTCCGTGAGTAATGTGCAGGCCTACCAGACATCCATCTAGCTTCCGTAAAGCGCGTCCTTTAGTGTTTCGGATTCATCACGTCAGTACGGCTTTATCATGGCTCCGTGAGTAATGTGCAGGACTACCAGACAACCAGCTTGCTTCCGTCAAGCGCGTGTGTTAGTGTTCCGGCTTCATAGAGTCAGTCCGCTATATTATGGCTCGTGAGTAATGTACAGGACTACCAGGCATCCAGCTAGCTTCCGTCTAGCGCTAACGTTAGTGCTCCGGCTTCATCGCGTCAGTTCGGCTATATCACGACTCCGTAGGTAATGTGGAGGACTACCAGTCATCCAGCTCGCTTCCGTCAAGCGCCTACGTTAGTGCTCCGCTTCATCTCGTCAGTACAGTTATATAATGGCTCTGTGAGTAATGTACAGGACTACCAGGCATCCAGCTAGCTTCCGTAAAGCGCGTCCTTTAGTGTTTCGGATTCATCGCGTCAGTTCGGCTATATCACGACTCCGTAGGTAATGTGGAGGACTACCAGTCATCCAGCTCGCTTCCGTCAAGCGCCTACGTTAGTGCTCCGCTTTATCTCGTCAGTACAGTTATATAATGGCTCTGTGAGTAATGTACAGGACTACCAGGCATCAGCATAGCATCCGTCCAACGCTAACGTTAGTTCTCCGGCTTCATCGCGTTAGTACGGCTATATCATGGCTCCATGAGTAATGTGTAGGAATACTAGACATCCAGCTAGCTTCCGTCAAGCGTTAGCGTTAGTGCTCCGGCTTCATCGCGTCAGTTACGTTTTATCATAACTCCGTGAGTAATGAGCAGGCCTACCAGACATTCAGCTGGCTTCCGTCCAGCGCTAACGATAGTCCTCTGGCTTCATAGCGTCAGTTTGGTTATATCAAGGGGTCTGTGAATAATGTATGGGACTACCAAGCATCCAGCTAGCTTCCGTCAAGTGAATGCGTTTGTGCTCCGGCTTCATCGCGACAGTTCGGCTATATCATGGTTCTGTGAGTAATGTGCGGGTTTACCAGGCATCCAGCTAACATCCGTTAAGCGTCAGCGATAGTGCTCTGGTTTCATCGCGTCAGAACGGCTGTATCGTGGCTCCGAGAGTAATGTGCAGGACTACCAGGCATCTAGCTAGCTTACATCAAGCGCTAGCGTTAGTGCTTCGACGTCATTGCGTCAGTTACGTTTTATCATGACTCCGTGAGTAATGTGCAGGACTAACAGGCTTCCAGCTAGCTTCCGTCAAGCGCTAGTGTTAGTCATCCTGC
Source organism: Prosapia bicincta (assembly GCA_036971475.1). NCBI lineage: Eukaryota > Metazoa > Arthropoda > Insecta > Hemiptera > Cercopidae > Prosapia > Prosapia bicincta. The sequence continues at coordinate 62,085,158 of JBAIZL010000003.1, read as the reverse complement.
TTCATGGCGTTAGTACGACTATATCATGGTTCCGTGAGTAATGTACAGGACTGCCAAGCATCCAGCTAGCTTCCGTCATGCGCTAGAGTTAGTGTTCCGGCTTCATGGCGTCAGTACGGCTATATCATTGCTCCGTGAGTAATGTGCACGACTACCAGGAATGCAGCTAGCTCGCGTGAAGCGCTATCGTTTGTGCTCCGGCTTCATCGCGTAGGTTCGGCTATCTTCTGGCTCCGTAGGGGATGTACAGGACTGCCAAGCGTCCAGCTATCTTCCGGTAATCGCCTGCGGTATTGTTCCGGCTTCATCGCGTCAGTACGGCTATATCATTGCTCTGTAAGTAATGTGCAGGACTGCCAGATATCCAGCTAACATCCGTCAAGCGCTAGCGTTAGTGCTCTGGCTTTGTGGCGTCAGAACGGCTATATCATGGCTCCAAAGGTAATGTGCAGGACTGCCAGATATCCAGCTAACATCCGTCAAGCGCTAGCGTTAGTGCTCTGGCTTTGTGGCGTCAGAACGGCTATATCATGGCTCCAAAGGTAATGTGCAGGACTACCAGGCATGTAGCTAGCTTCCATCAAGCGCTAGCGTTAGTGCTCTTGCTTCATCGCGTCAGTTACGTTTTATCATGACTCCGTGAGTAATGTGCAGGACTACCAGGCATCCAGCTAGCTTCCGTCAAGCGCAATCATATGCACATGACCTTTATTCGAAAAGCATACGTCACTCAGAAACTCAGGTTTTCCACGGCACATTGCTAGCATCGAAGCGCAGTACTGAACTCTGGCGGTTTTGTTTATACAGTTCAAAGGTTGCACTGTTTGTATCTTGTACTGAAAACTACCAATGTTTTTAAACATTCTTCTGCTTAGAAACAATCTATTGCTTAGAACCCGTTTCAAAGATGTAAGGTTTAGACCTCTTTTCGGTGACTCTTCCGTGGTGTCCATTTGCACAGACCGTAGTAGAGCGACCTGAAAAGCTCTTCCGGTGTGTTAAAACATTACCTGACCTATGACACTTTTCAACAACACTAATAATCACAGTGCTACTAGGCGGGTTTTTGTGAAATTGTTCCTAAAAACGTAATGCAATGTGACAAACTTGGTCCACCCTCTTGTCGAATCCAACTGAGCGAAAATAATTCTCTGCGTTAAAGCTTTTCTCTCCATCAGTTAGCACCATGTCTTCAAAAACTAACCTCAAATGAAACACACAACACGAATAAGCGACAATAATCAAAAGTCGGCATAGCTGTTTGAGAAGGCAGCTGATTCAGTTTCAGTACTGTTTAAATTGGCGAATACGGTATTTGTGGCATTCTCACGATACGACGAGCCTTCACATTTGAAGATGGGTATAAAGAAAGACAATATAATTATTTAAGTGAGTGCTACACATTTTATGAACGAAAACTATGCTTAAGTGTAAAACGCAGTGAACAATTATTGCTTTAAATTATAAAGTTCTGTATGTAGTATTAGTATATATGCATAGTGCAATAGTTTTTATTGAAAATAGTGTTCTTGCTGCTCGTCATCTGGGTAAGATTTTCCATGATACTAAAAAGAATTTTTTATTATAAGAAATTTTTCTTTTACGAATTTCAGACACCCGGTCGACCGATCTTTTAATCCTGTGCTAATTCAGCTTGAAATGGCTATTAGCTACGTATTGCGTACTTGGAAATAAAAACTTATTTATCCGCAAAAATATCATATACAGTTTCGATCTGAAGAGACGAAATAAAGGCAGCCAACATGAAACACAATAACAAACATGAAACAATTTTAGAAAAACACCAACAGTATAGTTTTATTTATGTAAATAATAGTTCGACATTTAATTAACCCTATATAATTAATTTCTTTGAACAATTTTCTAGTAAAACCATTTACAGATAATAATAAGTAGAAAGTTTCTCATTTTGAAGTACATAATAATGCATTGAGACGGGATTATAATGTCAGTGGGGAGCCTGAGGTCACAGCGCTCTTGTGAAGTTTTACAGACTATAATGTAAGTTGTGATCTTGATAATGTTCAATGTAAACTCTCGAAATAATACGTTTTTTGCACGTAAATGGTTGTAATTTATAAAAATGGATACCAGTCTATTTTTAAGAAAACCGTAAAGTCTGTGAAATAGATATCGACAATATACCGCGTCAAAAATTGTCAGATACCTCTTCTTGAAATACTGTATTTAAACTGACCATCCTCTGGATAAGATCTTCCTACGACCCCAATGCTTGTCAGTTTTTGACATTTACTGGGGAGTTGTATAACAACACAAATCAGCACTATAATTAAAGTTATAGTCCATACACAAGTAGTGTCATTTTTTAAAAAAAAACTTACTAATAATATTAATGCCTGCTTTTATGCCGTCAGCGTTGATTAGAAGAGACGAGAAAGAATTGACTAGAAAAAGTGAGAATTGTCTTACTTGAGTAACGCATTTTTCAATGAAGGAATGTTTTAGCACTACTCTTAAACCGTCCGATATTGCTTAGGTAGGAGCCTATAAATTTTTTTTCACAGGCGGGAGGGCTAGGAAATAAAGAAATTAATCGCCCCAACTGGGGCTAGAACCCGACACCTTCAAGTTAGTAGCCCAGTGCTCCACTGACTAGACCATTCAGCCGCCTATATTTGTCCATTTTTAATGGATAAAACCGGATTAAAATGATTTGCTCTCAGTGTTTTAGGCCAGACGCCTGCAGGCCTCAGGGCAAGGTCTCGCATTCGCTAATTTCTCTTAACAAGCGTGTATAACCCATTTGGACAGAACGAATGCCCGCCGAAGGTCGTTCAATACAGTTATGCTTGTTACATTATTTCTAAAAAAAGTGTTTTCCTTCCATTTATAAATAATATTTGAGTTTTGCTTTTGAGTCTAAGAAATTATTCAATAATGAAACGAACACACACTATATACGTAGGACTATATTACATGAGTTTGAGCTAGTTTTATTATTAAATAATTATATATTTATAATTAATACTCTGTGCCTATTATAATAACTACTGTATTTGTAATATTTTATAATCTGTATATTTTATCTAAGTAATAAACTTTTAATTCCAGCGTAGAGTATTCATTTCTGCTAAAGGGCAATTTAGGAAAAGGGTGCAATTTAGGCTTATGAGAGGTGCATTTCCGGAGTATGAGTGTTAAGTCTATCTATTGAGCACCGGGTAAATCTTTTGTTTTTGTCACCTAGCCCTTTCTTCAACACAAATGCACAATCTTGTCTATCTGTTTACATTAATACCTACTTTCTAATTCTGGTGTGGTCGCCACAAGGTGTGAGCTGGTATAAGTGGTGCGATTCAGGCGAATGAGTGGTGCAATATGGTAAAATGTTTTTTTTATATTTTTCATGTTTATTAGGGAGTGTCTTCACGTTTTTCCAGATATGGCCATCTCTTCAATACTGGATAAAGTAAGAAAGTTTTGGGTTATAAATAATGTCTTATGTTAGGAAATAAATGTATGTACCTAAGTGGAGCAACTTAAAGGTAACTGCCTTCCTAAGACTACAAAGGATGCATATGACTAAGGTAAGGACATAAAGTGGAGGATATAGATGGAATCATGCTATCACCTGTGCCAGGAAATAACATCACAGTCCCCTTCCTGGGAATAGGGGATTGTTAAGGGCCACGTGCTCAAAATTGACCGTTTCCATGCATTCCACCAGTTCACCATGCGTTCCCCTCTCGCTGTTTGACATAGTCCGTGTCAACCGAGTTTCCGATTATCCGAGCTCCACTTGACCTCCGATAATTGAGGGTCTATTGTGCTTACAGAGAACCATGCAACAGATATTGCAAGAAATGACTAACACTGGTGTGGTTAAAACGCTGGAGCAATCCGGATCATATTGTTTGGACATTTTGCCTCCAAGACGTACCAGAATATTTCTGCACTAAATAACCCCTTATGGATCCAAGCACTTAGCCATGGTTACAAAGTATTTACGATTTCTCTTCTCTAATACAACTAAGCCTCTTCAAGATGAAAAAATTAGAAGGCATTGTTTGCCGCAAGAGAAAAGCATTATATTGCTGTCTTTAACAAACCTTACTAACCGCTTGTCTACTGTCCTTACCTTACTACTGTTCGGTAGTAAGAAGGCCATTTATTTCCAGCTAGTGACTAGACGACTGCATCTGAACATAAACATAGAATTACTGTCCACAATGCAGATAAATATTTAGTTATTTACAACAACACCCTTTAGTTTCCGAATCAGACGTCGAATTCACATTCCTATCTCTAATTTTAAAACTTTAAAAATCATTAATTTTAAACTTCATCGAATTTTAAAATAATATTAATTATCACACAAATCAAATATATACAATAAATTCTATATATAAAAATATAATTTTTGTGTAATATTATAAAAGCTATAAGAATAGGCATGACTTGTGAATTATATGCTTGGTATTATCTATACCTTAGCAAATGTTTATGTAATCAAATATATAACCAAATAAAACGAACGCTCATATCATGCTTCTATCTATCTTCTAGTAATAGTCATTATGATTAATTGGCATATTCCATAAGCTCCCATGGGGAGGAGAGTTTCTCTGATGTAGACACACTCTCTATTGGGGTTACGAAGTCATATACCTCGTTCCCTCTTCCAGCAAGTATGCAGCTTGCGTTGAGTTAGAAAGATGGTGAATCATGAAGATAAATTACCAATGTGTAGACAGAGTATTTTACCCCTTTATTAAAGAGCCTCACCTATAGAGAAAATGTTGGGGTTCTCTAAAATCCAGTTTGGGAACTAAGGTAGTTATTTCGCACTATCAAATACGATATGGTTCACTGGTAAATAATTTTCACTTATATTAAGAATAGGAGGTCTATGCACGGTCACTTGGGACTTTCACTTTATACCGGGATATGTTAGCGCCAATACTTGAAAAAGCTGACTAAAGAAGTTTCTAGTAAACCCAAGCAACAGATATTTTCCGCCCCCTACCAAGCGCTGAGTAACATGTTTCACTTTTATAATTTTTACACATAAACACAAAAACTCTTTACTTAATTTAACTAATTACTCTTTCTACAACACTGCCATCTTTTGTCCCCACCATTCCGTCTGCCTTCTTCTGGAGTTCCCTTCAAAACGTCCCAACTTCTCCTGATCATTTAGTTTTTATTGAAAGTCCCTAATCCTCCCTCTACCAATATGTTCCTTGTAGTTTCCTACAGTTCCACAATTAGCCTAGCTTAACGGTACCAAGTTATTTTCCCAGGTTATATCGGCCGCTGGATTTTCCCGTCTTAACAAGCTGGAAGCTCCTATTGTCAAATTCCCGGCACACAGTTTATAGCTTTCCTGGAAAGGGATAATGAAATGGTACCTGCTTTGTCGGCACTTTACCAAACTATTTCTGTGTGCTTAATCCTACAGATAAGTATTTATGCTACTAACTGAAATTACTCTAAAGCCTCGTACTTTATGTTATTATATATATTATAACTTAACTTTTGTTATAATTATAATTATATTTTTAATGTTATTTATTTACCTTACCTATCTAATGTCACACCTTCAGGTTTATAAAGAATTAACAATGTTATAATTTTTAAACATCACTTGCATTTATTTCTTTACACATTATACCAAATTTATATTAAATATTTTGCAGTGACAGGATTGATATCTTAACTAACATTACAATGATAAAGGTGGACTTTGAGGCTTTGGAATTCTAATAAAATAACATAACGAAGATAATAAATTCAGTATTAAAATTTTGTAGTTGCTCTCGGGTAGCTAATACGGGAACTTTGTTTCTTAAATTAAAAATGGTGAAACTAGATTAAATTGTATAAATGGTAATGAAATTAAATTTGTTCTGAACTAAAATATAGATGTCTGTTGGCTACACTTATATTCAAATAATACTTATTGTTCTAAAGAGCCCCTGGAATCTTGGCCTTTGTTACTTTCTGCACTTATACTCGACACAAAAAAAAACTTACTTTATATTTCTAAAAATCTTAACAATTTATTCTTTTTACAACTCTCCCATCCTGGTCCCCACCAATCCGTCTGCTTTCTTCTCGAGTTTCCTTCCAAACTTTCCAACTTCTCCTGATCATTTAGTTTTTATTGAAAATCCCTAATCTCTCCCACTACCAATGTGTTCTTTGTAAGTTCCCACAGTTTCCATCTAACGGTACACGGTTATTTTCCCAGGCTATATCGATCAGTGGATTTTCCTTAATAAGTTTGGACCATTCTATTGTCAAATTGCCGGCACACAGTTTATAGCTTTCCCGGAAAAGGATAATGGGATGGTACCTGCTTTGTCGGCACTTTACAAAACTATTTGTGTCTTTCTTTTTCTAAATCCTATAGATATTTATTTTAGCAACTAACTGAATTTATTCTAAGGCCTCGTACTTCATGTTATAATATATATATATATATATATATATATATATATATATATATATATATATATATATATATATAATATATATATTTATATATATATATATATATATATATATATATATATATATATATATAAGGAAAGTGTGAAGTAATATGCCTAGTATGAAATGAATAATGGGCTAATTAGTAGGAACTGAAAAGAATGTATTGGCTTCAAGTGCCAGCGTCTACAACTTTAGAAATTTGTATTTGAACTTGAGTGGATGAATAAAAAGTATTTTATTACGATTGAAAACTTGAACAAGGTATATATAGGATATAGAGAGAGTGTGAACTAATATTAGGAATTGAATTAGATGAGAATTAAAGGTTTCCTCGAGTCTGTCTCCCGGAGTCAATAAAAGTTTCGTTGAAATTAAAAGCGGCAGAAAGGCTTCCTTTACAACGTCACCCTAAGTGATAATGCGAAGGGGAAGGGATATAACTCCAGCCTTTTCTTAATAAAATGATAGGACTGGATGTTTTTTTAACTTGCTTTATACTCATCAGTTTTTGTATGATTTGACTTTCCGCGAATACGTATAGACGTTATTAATATCGCGAACAGGTCACAGGTACGGTAAAGGGGTAAAGTTGTTTTTGTTGACAAAAAGCTGAACAGTTTTAAATATAAACACGCTTATACATTTTAGAAAATTGTCTGCTTTTCATAACATGACAATATCTGTTTTGTTTACTTCTTTTGTTTTTGTAATTACACGAAATGGAGGTAACTTGACCGACGTCTACTCTCCTCGAACTTTCCTGGATGACCTTCCGTTTCGAATTTCCTCAAAACTAACTTTTTGAACATCTTATTCCTTCTCTCCTAGTTTAGACCGATCACATTTTTTAATTTTAACTTTTTAACGTATATTTTGAAATTTAACGTCTTTTTGCAACTGACTTTCTCTTAACGGTACCAAGTTGTGTTTTTAGTTTTTGAGCGCTCTTGCGTCTTAAAACTGACAACCTTTTTTGGGAGTTTATGGTACACTAAAGTAATAATACTGCCAGTTTGGCCTTGTACTGTACATTGTAGTCTTAACTTTACAAACTTAATTTATAGTTCACTATAGAGTCCCTGTTAACATATCGTTATAATATATATATATATATATATATATATATATATATATATATATATATATATATATATATATATATATATATAACAAACCAAATTTGGTTTAGTTTAATGCGGAACATAGTTATAAAAACATAAATTGTTTATGGACTTACCTCTTATTTATTAGATCATAAACAGTGTTTATTTATTTATTAAAAAAGAAAACCTAAAGAATAAGCAATGTTTTACTATACTAATTGAAATAAATGATTTTTCGGTATTTTACTCTCAATATTTTAACTTTAGAACATATGTTATTTCTTTGTTGAACTACAACAAACTCGTATTACCGCTACGAGTCTCGTAAATAACAGTTTATGAGAGTGCATTATTTATCAAATCTAAATTATAAAATTTTAAAATTTACCATCTATTACCTCGGTTTGTAAAATTTTAAAATTTAATAAATTAAATTATTATGATTAGTTTTGATTTTTAATCAATTTTAATATTGAAATATGAAAACATTTTGTACGTTTGTGCCGATATTGGGAAAACCTTCATTTAAGCTTTTTCTATTTTCCATTCTTTAAAGATGAAAGCGCGGTCCCCACTGTTATACCTATTTTAATATTAGAGTAGCTTCACGTCTTTTAACAGTTGTACTTTGAATTAAAGTTATCTTCTGGAAAAGCTATTAAACCCCAAGTTCAAGTTGGATAATCGCTGTCCAGGAACCAGTGCAGGCATTACGGTATTACGGGTTGTAGTACTAAGCCCCAGTTTTGGGTATGACACTAGTCACCCAGTTGAGGAGTTTGAGGTAAAATTGCTGATGACGTGGGTTTGGATGCTGGCCAGATAGTTACATATTTGCAGGTGTGTTGAAGAAAGAGTTAGGCACATGACGAAACAAACATGTTACTCAGCGCTTGGTAGGGGGCGGAAAATATCTGTTGCTTGGGTTTACTAGAAACTTCTTTAGTCAGCTTTTTCAAGTATTGGCGCTAACATATCCCGGTATAAAGTGAAAGTCCCAAGTGACCGTGCATAGACCTCCTATTCTTAATATAAGTGAAAATTATTTACCAGTGAACCATAGCGTATTTGATAGTGCAAAATAACTACCTTAGTTCCCAAACTGGATTTTAGAGAACCCCAACATTTTCTCTATAGGTGAGGCTCTTTAATAAAGGGGTAAAATACTCTGTTTACACATTGGTAATTTATCTTCATGATTCACCATCTTTCTAACTCAACGCAAGCTGCATACTTGCTGGAAGAGGGAACGAGGTATATGACTTCGTAACCCCAATAGAGAGTGTGTCTACATCAGAGAAACTCTCCTCCCCATGGGAGCTTATGGAATATGCCAATTATTCATAATGACTATTACTAGAAGATAGATAGAAGCATGATATGAGCGTTCATTTTATTTGGTTATATATAATTCTTTGAAATGTAGGGGGGCTATTCTTTAGGCCAAAGGGCATTCTTAAAAATTCATAGTGTCCTGTTTCCGTTGAAATTGCTGTCTTTTCTATGCTATTTCTACCCATCTCTACTTGGTGAAATCCTGAGGCTAGATCTAAAGTTGTAAAATACTGGGATCGTCCTAATTTGTCTAAGATGTCTGTAATGTTTGGCAAGGGAAATTTATCGTCAATTGTTTTTTTATTTAATCCTCTAAAATCTATCACTAATCGAAATTTTCTTTTGCTAGAAGCGTCTTGTTTTATGGGTACAATCCAGACAGGAGAGTTCCATGGAGAATTCGAAGGTCGAATAATTCCTTGTTGAAGCTTGTCTTCAGTTTATTTATGAATTTTGTTCTTGTAAATTTCTGAATATCTGTAATTTCTAGAGTATACGGGAATTTCATCAATAGTCCTAATAACATGTTTTATTTGGTTGGTGAAAGTTAAATCGTTTCCATCAATATGAAATAAACCTGCATAATCTTCTATTAAACTTGTTATAGCGGATTTTTCTTCTAAGTTCATATGTTCTATCCTAAATTTTGATAAATCTAAATTTTTACTTCTTGATTTTGTTTTGTTTATAATCTAACATATTGAAATTAGCGTCCATTTCCATTGTATCAGGTCCGAGGATATTGTATTCTTCTAAAGGTTTTAATTCTAATGGTTCATTTACTGTTATTTCTACATTTTCTTCTGTGTTGTTTATAATAGGGCAATAGGTTTCTATTACTGTCCCTTGTGTACTGAGACTATACACTGTGGAATTTCTAATCCATTTAAGTGTTTGTATGATAAGAGTCCACCTCCATCCTGAATATTTTGTATTCTAAATTTAACCGTTTGTCTAGTGCGGGCTTGTATAACATAACTTGTCTCTTTTTTGCATTCTGTTCCTGACATTTGCCTTTATTATTATTAATATTAATATTTTGTTCTTCTGTGTTGATATATTTAATCGGGATTTGTTTGTTGCGAAATATTAATTTATCATTCACAAAATTTAAGTTAATTTTTCTTTATGGAAATCAAATAAATAGAATTTGGTAGTTTCTTTTCCTAAAAGTGGTAGTGTACAACTGTATTTTAAGTTAATTTTTCTTTATGGAAATCAAATAAATAGAATTTGGTTGTTTCTTTTCCTAAAAGTGGTAGTGTACAACTGTATTTTTCTTTTGGTACTCCATGAGCTGTACTCATTCAAATGGTTCTTGTTTTAAGGTGTTTTTGAAAAATTGGAAAGCTATTGATTTTTTTTATAAATGATCTCGTGCTTCCAGTGTCAATCAGCATCTTTAGGTTAGTCTTGGGATCGTGGATGTACGGTAGTTCATTTGTGTCGTCTTCGATATGCATTATGGAAAATGTCTTTTTATTGTGGTTAGTCCTAAAAAATGATTTTGGGTGTGATCGTCCTCTTGAGTGAATCCAAATGCGTTTTCCTCTTCTGTTGAATTATCAAAGTCAATATAGCTGTCAGGGTCCTCTTGCGGTTCATAATCCGTTTGTTTGGTCAGACAAGAGTCAGTCATCTGTTCAGTAAATCGGTTCATAGTTTGATAGTAATTCTCTTCTTCTATTGGTTTCCCTGTCATTTGATAAAGTATATTTTGCCTAATGGTGTTCCCTGTGTGACGCGTGGAAATGCTCATTGGTTCTGGTTCGAATTTTTGGTGAACTTTTAGTGGTGTGTAATTATTGGATTGTCTTTGTTGTTGATTTTGTTGTACGTAGGAGTTAGGTTTGGCAAATTCGTTAGGGTTGTTTTGGTAGTTGGGCCTATAATTTTGGAAGGTTTGCTTGTTAGGAATGTGTTTACGAATAGGCTGGTATTGTTGGGCTCTAGGTGAGATGTTCTGTTATATAAATACATACTGATATACATACTGATATACTGATATAAATACTGATATAAATCTAATGAACATAGTGGGCTCTCCATTATACTCAGGTATCATGTCAAGATATTCCTTCTTTAATGTTGGCGTTGCCATTATTTAAAATATTATTTTTTTTAAATAATAAAAATTAAAATTAATGATATAAATAAAAGTAATTACTCTACTTTTCTTAATTGTACTTCTTAAGATGTACTTACAAGTTGATCCAAAATACTTTGTTCATTGAACAAATTTTCACTTTTCACTTATCACTTTCACGATATTCACTCGTGCTCTTAATAGATATGCACTCTATTAAGTTGTTGTAGATATTCACTCTACTAAAGTTTTCTTGATACCGTTACAGATATTCGCTCTGTAATGAATCGAGTTTTTGCAGTATCTCGGTTAACCATTAAAATCGATAAAAATTATGTTCATTAATTCTCCCGAGATGTCCTACCGACTGCTCCAGTTACGTGTTATATTAAGCTTGAAAGGTTTTAAAAATGATTTTTATTTTTAAAAACCTTTATTGAATTTAATAAACAATTAATTTAGAAAACTGTTACATAAATTATACTTAATAAAACAATTCAATTGATATGCACTCAATTGGAGTAGAAAACGTCTGTGCGATACAGAGGCGAGTTACACACTGCCGTGGATCTGATCTCACCACCTATATAACATAAAAGCTGCGTAAGCAGGAAATTTCCTAGCACGCATTTTATCATTAAAAGTTCACATAAATTGTTCACATAACTTATATATATTGTTCACATAACTTATATATATTTATATATATATATATATATATATATATATATATATATATTGTTCATATTTTAAATCTTTAATAAAATACTTTTTATACATCCGCTCAAGTTTAGATATATTTTTTAAAACTTTTAGTCGATGACAAAATTGATGATAATACAGTTTTTATCAAAAATTAATTCAATAATTTAAATTAAAGTATTAATGTTAATAATTAATTTCCTTTTTTAGTTTTCGATTCTGCTATATGTGTATACATAGTTATGTTAGTTGTAATTATTTAATAAAAAGTAACTAAAATAAATTTTTCATTAATGACCTAAGTATTCTTTAATTTTTTTTATATATTACTTGTTTTTCTTGAAAGACATCAAGGCTTTAATTGTATTAATTCTATTAATTGTTACACATTTCTCTTCAGGTTGGATTGTCAATAACTTACATTGACCAAAGCTTTCTTTCTTGATAGTAATTGATAACAATGCTAATAAAAAAACGCCTGCACATTATATTTTAAAACGTTTTTGCTAACTGGCTTTCTTTCACAGTTACATACTGTATTATATCATCCACGAGCAGAGCACCCGTTCTTCGTAGGGGATTGACGTATATTTATATTGTACTTATTGCATTCCGAAATTTGATTTCTTCGGGCGTGTAGGTTGGCTACGTGCTGTTCATCAATTTGAGTTAAAAGATGTGCAGCATATCTCTCTGCATCGAGTTTCAATTGTGCCATGTGTCTAGGGCTTGAGACATGTCTTGCTGCATCTTTCTTCTCTACGTAGAGACGCTGTTGAGGGAGTTTCTTGTGGAAGCTGAGATGCCCTCCTCTCAGCATTGTCATGCAATCTTGAAATCTGCTGCGACCATTGTGATGCCATCCTTTCAAAGTTGTCTTGCAATCTTGAAATCCGTTGTTGCGGAGCTTCTTGGGACCGTCGGGATGCAATCCTCTCAAAGTTGTCTTGCAATCTTGAAAGCCGCTGTTGCGGAGCTTCTTGGGACCGTCGGGATGCCATCCTCTTAAAGTTGTCTTGCAATCTTGAAATCCGTTGTTGCGGAGCTTCTTGGGACCGTCGGGATGCAATCCTCTCAAAGTTGTCTTGCAATCTTGAAATCCGTTGTTGCGGAGCTTCTTGGGACCGTCGGGATGCAATCCTCTCAAAGTTGTCTTGCAATCTTGAAAGCCGCTGTTGCGGAGCTTCTTGAGACCGTTGAGATGCCATCCTCTCAGCGGTGTCCTACAATCTTGAAATCCGCTCTTGCGGAGCTTCTTGAGACCGTTGGGATGCCATCCTCTCAAAGTTGTCTTGTAATCTTGAAAGCCTCTTGTAGCGGAGCCTCTTGGGATCGTTGAGATGCCATCCTCTCACCGTAATCTTGAAACCTTGAAAGCCGCTGTTGCGAAACTTCTTGGGACCGTTGGGATGCCATCCTCTCAAAGTTGTCTTGTAATCTTGAAAGCCTCTGTAGCGGAGCCTCTTGGGATCGTTGAGATGCCATCCTCTCACCGTAATCTTGAAACCTTGAAAGCCGCTGTTGCGAAACTTCTTGGGACCGTTGGGATGCCACCCTCTCAAAGTTGTCTTGCAATCTTGAAAGCCGCTGTAGAGGATCCTCTTGGGACCGTTGAGATGCCATCCTCCCAGCTTTGTCTTGCAATCTTGAAGACATGCGGAGCCTCTTGGGATCGTTCATTTTCCATCCTCTCAGCGTGGTCTTGCAAATCTTGAAAGCCACTGTTGCGGAGCTTCTTGGGATCGTTGAGATGCCATACTGATAGCATTGGCTTCTAATTGTGCCTGAGAGTGTTCTGAAGTTTCAGAAAAACGTTGTAGTTTTCAGCGTTGATTTCCAAAAGGATTTGTCTTCTTGAGAAGAATCCGTTCCTCGCAGAGATGACATTGCTCTTGCCTTAGCAGAACGTTGTGATAGGATACTCTTTTTCCTTTCATGCATTTTACTGATGTTGATTCCAGAAAATATGTTTCAAGTATTTGAACAGAGTTTAATTTATTGAAGTTAAATACCAATAAATATATCAAACTATAAACTTACCGATTTTTTTCTTGAAAACCCAAGAGGAAAAGCTTCTGCTTGTAAAATGATATTTGTTAAGTATAACTAACCTTTAAAGATGAATAACAGAAAACATTTACTATCACCTGTTTAAATGTGTTTAAAACTGATTTTTGCAGGTGATTAAAAACACATTTACTATCAGCTGACTAAGCCAAGGAGTATAATGGAGTATAGATAATTGAGTGTTAAGGAAGTTTTCACGACCGGTGCCCTAATTGAATTTCTAAATAAGAATAGGTCTGTGTGTTAACCAGGGACCCTAAAAATGTTCATATAAAATTTCAGCTCAATGGGCTCAGTAGTTTTTACGTGATTGTGTAACACTCACACACACACACACACACACACACACACACACACACACACACACACACAAACAAACACACACACACACACACACACACACACACCATTAGTTTTTTACATAATAATTTAGGTTTTAACTAACTCCCCGATTATCTAGAGATAAAACTTTAAACTTATGTTAGAACTACAGTTAAATCATGGTGTCCGCAGCTACAAGTCGTCCTAGCGTGACAAAACGCAGAAAGAAATACCTTGTAATACAACTAGACCTCCAACTACTACAATCAAATCATGGTGTTCGCAACTACTAGTCATCGTAACGTGACAGAGCAAAGAAAGAAATACGTTGTAATAAAACTAGACCGCCAACTACTACAATCAAATCATGGTGTTCGCAACTACTAGTCGTCCCAGCGTTACAGAGCACAGAAAGAAAAACGTTGTAATGCAACTAGACCGCCAATTACCACAATCAAATCTGGGTGCCCGCAACTACTAGCCGTCGTAACGTGACAGAACGCAGAAAGAAATACGTTGTAACACAAGTAGACCGCCAACTACTACAATTAAATCTTGGTGCCCACTGTTACAAGTCATGCTAGTGTGACAAAGCTGAGAAAGAAATATGTTGTAACACCAGCAGGCCGCCAATTACTATAATCAATTCTTGGTTTCCGCTGCTAGAAGTCTTCTTAACGAGACAGAGCGTAGATATAGTTGTAAAACAAAAAGAACCGTCCAACTACCTCTTTCAGACCTTGATTCCCGCTGCTATACGTCGACATTGCGTGACAAGGCAGGAGTACTTTGTAGCTCGAATATTCCGTTTAATTATTTCTGTCAAATCAAGTTGCTAGTACGTTCAATACCTCCGTAATAGATATTGCTGCCCGCTTCTCTTAGTCACCTTTGCCTGACAGACGGCTGGAGTACGTTGTAGCTCGAATATACCACTTAAGCAAATTCTTTTCTAATCAAGTTGCTAAATACGTTCAATCCCTCCGTAATAAGATCTTGCTGCCCGCTGCTATAACTCGCCATTGCATGACCGAAGGCAGGAGTACGTTGTAGCTCGAATATACCATCTAACTACTTCTGCCTAATCAAGTTGTTAAATACGTTCAATCCCTCCGTAGTAAGATCTTGCTGCCCGCTGCTATAACTCGCCATTGTATGACCGAAGGCAGGAGTACGTTGTAGCTCGAATATACCATCTAACTACTTCTGCCTAATCAAGTTGCTAAATACGTTCAATCCCTCCGTAATAAGATCTTGCTGCCCGCTGCTACAACTCGCCATTGCATGACCGAAGGCAGGAGTACATTGTAGCTCGAATATACCATCTAACTACTTCTGCCTAATCAAGTTGCTAAATACGTTCAATTCCTCCGTAATAAGATCTTGCTGCCCGCTGCTATAACTCGCCATTGCATGACCGAAGGCAGGAGTACGTTGTAGCTCGAATATACCATCTAACTACTTCTGCCTAATCAAGTTGCTAAATACGTTCAATCCCTCCGTAATAAGATCTTGCTGCCCGCTGCTATAACTCGCCATTGCATGACCGAAGGCAGGAGTACATTGTAGCTCGAATATACCATCTAACTACTTCTGTCTAATCAAGTTGCTACTACCTTCAATCCCTCCGTAATAAGATCTTGCTGCCCGCTGCTATAACTCGCCATTGCATGACAGACTGCAGGAGTACGTTGTAGCTCGAATATACCATCTAACTTCTTCTGTCTAATCAAGTTGTTAAATACGTTCAATCCCTCTGTAATAAGATCTTGCTGCCCGCTGCTATAAGTCGCCCTTGCATGACCGAAGGAAGGAGTACGTTGTAGCTCGAATATACCATCTAACTACTTCTGTCTAATCACGTTGTTAAATATGTTCAATCAATCCTTAATAAGATCTTGCTGCCCGCTGCTATAAGTCGTCCTTGCATGACCGAAGGCAGGAGTACGTTGTAGCTCGAATATATCATCTAACTACTTCTGTCTAATCAAGTTGTTAAATACGTTCAATCCCTCCGTAATAAGATCTTGCTGCCAGCTGCTATAAGTCGCCCTTGCATGACAGACTGCAGGAGTACGTTGTAGCTCGAATATACCACCTAACTAATTCTGCTCTAATCAAGTTGTTAAATACGTTCAATCCCTCCGTAATAAGATCTCGCTGCCAGCTGCTATAAGTCGCCCTTGCATGATAGACGGCAAGAGTACGTTGTAGCTCGAATATAGCATCTAACTAATTCTGTCTAATCAAGTTGTTAAATACGTTCAATCCCTCCGTAATAAGATCTTGCTGCCCGCTGCTATACGTCGCTCTTGCATGACAGACGGCATGAGTACGTTGTAGCTCGAAGGTACCACATAACTAATTCTGTTCTAATCAAGTTGTTAAATACGTTCAATCCCTCCGTAATAAGATCTTGCTGCCCGCTGCTATAAGTCGCCCTTGCATGACCGACGGCAGGAGTACGTTGTAGCTCGAATATACCATCCAACTTCTTCTGTCTAATCAAGTTGCTACTACCTTCAATCCCTCCGTAATAAGATCTTGCTGCCCGCTGCTATAGGTCGCCCTTGCATGACAGACGGCAGGAGTACGTTGTAGCTCGAATATACCATCTAACTTCTTCTGTCTAATCAAGTTGTTAAATACGTTCAATCCCTCCGTAATAAGATCTTGCTGCCCGCTGCTATAAGTCGCCCTTGCATGACAGACTGCAGGAGTACGTTGTAGCTCGAATGTACCACATAACTAATTCTGTTCTAATCAAGGTGCTACTACCTTCAATCCCTCCGTAATAAGATCTTGCTGCCCGCTGCTATAAGTCGCCCTTGCGTGACAGACGGCAAGAGTACGTTGTAGCTCGAATATACCACCTAACTTCTTCCGTCTAATCAAGTTGTTAAATACGTTCAATCCCTCCGTAATAAGATCTTGCTGCCCGCTGCTATAAGTCGCCCTTGCATGACAGACTGCAGGAGTACGTTGTAGCTCGAATGTACCACATAACTAATTCTGTTCTAATCAAGGTGCTACTACCTTCAATCCCTCCGTAATAAGATCTTGCTGCCCGCTGCTATAAGTCGCCCTTGCGTGACAGACGGCAAGAGTACGTTGTAGCTCGAATATACCACCTAACTTCTTCCGTCTAATCAAGTTGTTAAATACGTTCAATCCCTCCGTAATAAGATCTTGCTGCCCACTGCTATAAGTCGCCCTTGCGTGACATACGGCAGGAGTACGTTGTAGTTCGAATATACCACCTAACTAATTCTGTTCTAATCAAGTTGTTAAATACGTTCAATCCCTCCGTAATAAGATCTTGCTGCCCGCTGCTATAAGTCGCCCTTGCGTGACAGACGGCAGGAGTACGTTGTAGCTCGAATATACCACCTAACTAATTCTGCTCTAATCAAGTTGCTATTACCTTCAATCCCTTTCTGATATGGCAGGTCTTAAAGCTTAAAATATTTTAAAAGTCAGATAGACTCTTCTTACTCTGAACATACTGGATATCTTACGAACGTTCACCGATGGTGTTGAAGTACACTCCTGCCTAGGAAAGTACTGGCACTGAGTTATCAGGAAGCGCTTGTTTTCCCCCAGCACTCCGAGTTTGCGCATTCAGGCAGCCCCATCTCTCTTTTTTGTTTCAGTCTAGACAACTTGTTGAGCGAACCCCAACATGACACACTGACACACATATTGATTGCTCTTGCAAACCCCTAACCTTTCTTTAGCCACGGTTGTTGGCTCTTTATTAACTCCATTTGTGGCTTCTGCTACTTAATGGCGAAACCTATTGATATATCATCGTATGTAAAATGAAGCTCAGTATAGGTACCTGTTCTTGATCCCACTGGGGAGAAAAGTTATTTCGGATAAACGAATCTCTCCATTTGATCCGTGTTTATCCCCACTACCTTTATACTTCGAACAACATATTGCTCTCTTAGACTTTTCTTATTAGTCTATCTTCTTTCGTGCTTCATCCTACATTGTGATGAGCTTGCACACACGCCTGCGATTTAGATAGATCGTAGATATAATTTAGGATGGGATTCTGCTCATAAAATACTTCTGTTCCTTATATTATAAAGACCAGCGTTTATTAATTACTCTACTTTAGCCTTATTTTCGTCTCCATGTTTCGTAAGCTATGTTATGAACACACAACTACAAGGAAAAAACCATTTATCTAACTAGCGTGAATTAAAATGTTGTTACGAAGAAGAGCGGAAAACACTGTCAAAATCATGGTTTAATAAGAAGCAGTAGAAGAAATACATAATAGTAGGAAGTGTCACGCCAGAGAGACATCAGGTAACACTGGCAGTTACAAATATTGGATTGGTATTAAGGAATCCCTCTTTATTAAAATGTATGAGTAAAACACTAGAAGGAATATTGAATGACAGGAAGGGCCAAGTGAGCGAGACATTGGATAACACGGAACTGTTTCAAATATTGGATTCGTGCTAAGGAACCACTTTTTGAAAGAAGGGTATGGGTATGTTGGTGTACATATTTGTTATGTCGAGTGATAGTAGTGTTGAATTGTGTGGTATGTTTATGTCTTTTATTTTATTTATGAGATTTGTTCTGTTTTTTATGCGTGTTTCTGTGTTTAAGTTTATGGATTGTCCGATTATTTTGTCCATGTGTTTTGCTAATTTATGTGCAGGGTCATTCTGGTAGTTGATAATGGCTCGGATGGGGACGTTGGGTTTGTGAATTTTGGGAAGAGCGCGGAGGGTAGGTGCTTTAGGGTGGATTTGTTTTAGGTGGGATTTTTTGTTTTTGTTGATAATGTATTTAGATGTATTAATTAGTTGTTTGATGGTTTTGTGATATTTCTCTGTTGGATCTGTATTTAGTTGTACTATATTATTATTTATTATATAATCATTGATTTTATCATTTAGGCTGTGGGGAGTGTGATGTTGTTTATTTGGGCTTTTTGTTTAATGTTTTCAGCGATTTTAATTTCATTACTCATGTTTTTGTTCGTTATGTTTTTCTGTTTGGTTTTGTTTTTTATGTCATGTCGAAGTGAGTCTTGGTCTTTGGTGTCGGTATTTGTATGGCTGTTTCTGTTTGTAATATAATGTTTTTGTTTGTTATGTTATTTGGCTTATAATGTAGGTTGTATTTTAGGCCTTTGTTTATTAAATTCATTTCGTGTTGTGTGAATTTGGTATTAGTGAGGTTAACTGTACGGGGGTAGAATTTTTGTGTAGGTTGAGAGAATTTTGTGTTTTTTGTTTTACATAATAGTTAATTAATTTTTTCTTGTGGTAATTTTTGATGTTTATTATTTTATTAGTTGCCCAATTATTTGTGTCTGTTACCAATTGTAATGTGATATCGTGTCCGATTGTGTTCGCGAGATTTAGGTGGTGTTGGTATAACCTATAATTTAGAAAGTCTTTATTTTTGTATAGATTTTTGATACTTTGTTTAATGTAAATTATTTCTGCTTTTTGTTTGGTAATTGTAGCTGCTTTAGTGTTGTTTATGTTTGTTTTCGCGTATGCGGGTGTAATGTTGTGAGTTAGGCATAATTTATTGAATTGTATATGGGCGTGTATTTTCCTAACTTTCAAAACCATATTCCTGTATTCTTGGACTGCAGCCTGTCTTGCTGAGTTGAATTCTTGAGTTTTATAGTCCATTACGTTCGGTTGAATCTTATTAATCACTTAAACAATAGTTTATGACTAACCGAACTTTAAATTTAGTAAATTTGTTAAAACTTACTGAGACAGAACGTTTTCGATCGCTATGTGCCGATCTTCATCAGTGTCTTCTGCTTGGAGATATTGGGTCAAGCGGTGACGGTTTTAAAGGTAAGTTTTCAATAGTATCGAAGAGTATGTGTGATTTATATTGTGTTTGTTCGTTTAATATGTTTGTATTTTGTGTTTTTGTGTGTCTTTAAATTTCATATTGTTCTAGTGTGTTGAGATGTGGTCTTTTTTTTTTGTTGATGTGTAGGATTTCTAGGTTATGATGAATGTCTGTGTCCTGTGTCTTTTATGTGCTCGTAAAATGTTGAGTTGGTGTTCTGTTTGTGTTCTTCGATTCTTTGTTTAAAGCTGTGACCTGTGTGCCCAATGTAGAATTTGTTACATTCGTCGCAGTTCAGTTTGTATACGCCCGGTGCTTGTAGTTTATCCTTGTAGTTGGTGTTGTGTTGTATTTTGTATTGCAACTTGTTATTAGTTTTGTATGCTATTTTGCATCCTATTTTTTGAAATTTGCGGGCTATTTTGTTTGTTGTTTTATTTATGAATGGTAATGTGATGTATTTGTTTTCCCTGTCTGTAGTGTTAATTTTAGTGTTTTTTTTTTGTATTTTGTACCATAGTTTGTCTATTTTTGTGGTGTTGTATCCATTTGTGTATGCTAAATATTTAATTGTGTCTAGTTTTTTGTTTATGTTTTCTGTGGTCATTGGGACTTCTTTAAGTCTATGGAGCATGGATCTGAAGGCAGCGTGTTTGTGTTGGATAAGGTCGTTTGAGGTGTTGTGGATAAGTGTGTCTGTCGTTATGGGTTTCCTGTAAATGTTGAAACTGTGTTATTGTGTGTGGCTTTTTGTTATGGTTAGGTCGAGGAAGTTTAGGGATCGGTTGGTTTCAAATTCTGAAGTGAAGTGGAGTTTTGGGTGTATTTTATTAAAGTCGGTGAGGAGTTTTTCGCATTGATGGGAGTTGCCTCTGTATAGTGTTATGATATCATAGATGTATCTGTGCCAGTAAATAATATTGTGGCATCCCATACCCAAAAAGCTCAACATCCTAGAAACCCAATTAATACAGAACAACATACCTAAAACCCAGATATCATAACACTATACAGAACACAAAGAATCGAAGAACACAAACAGAACACCAACTCAACATTTTACGAGCACATAAAAGATACAGGACACAGACATTTACCATAACCTAGAATTCCTACACATCAACAAAAAAAGGACCACATCTCAACTCACTAGAACAATATGAAATTTACAGACACACAAAAACACAAAGTACAAACATATTAAGCGAAAAAACATACAAATCACACATACTCTTCGATACTATTGAAAACCTACCTTTATAACCGTCACCGCTTGACCCAATATCTCCAAGCAGAAGACACTGATGAAGATCGGCACATAGCGATCGAAAACGTTCTGTCTCAGTAAGTTTTAACAAATTTACTAAATTCAAAGTTCGGATAGTCATAAACTATTGTTTGAGTGATAATAAGATTTACCGAACGTAATGGAATGTAAGATTCAAGAAAAAAATAGTTGTAAAACGTAGCAATCGCGTGGAACATAATTGAAATCGATAAGAAAAACGCTCAAGTTTTGAACTGTCATCGATGTAAATTCTTAACTTTAAAATAATAGTTATATCACACAGAAAATTGCTATCATCATAAAATTGATAAAGGACCAAATAGAACGTCCAGCAGTTAGAACAATGAAAACATAACGTAAAGCAATGGAAATATATTTGGTTCTATTATTGAGAGTATATTATTGATCACAAAATCAGCAGTAATGTTAGAAACTTGCTACACAGGCTATGATTACTATTAAACTAAAAATAGCATGAAGTGAAACACGTAGACAAAACATATATTTGTACAAAACAAGACGCTTTAATAACACTGACGAGTGGAGTAGCCTGTCAAACACAGAAGGGTCAAAACTTCTCGCCCGTCAAAAAGTTCCACACCCTTCATGACTTTCACTTAAACATCAACATGAGTTTGAACGTGTGTAACAAAAGCGGACTCTGTATCAGCGAAACGTTATTTTCAGAGTACTCTTTTATTGAAGTACGCACTTCTGTTTTGCCAATTACTTGGTAATATGCTTCGCAAAAAGTAAAACAATAAACTGTAGACACGAAAGACAGTAGTACACAAGAAACGGAATAGTATACAAACAATTCCTGAATAATGGCTTTTCAGCATCTTTTCCAGCGTTTTGTTCTAAGTCAGGAGAGAGAAGTCAATTAGCTACCCGGAGTGAAGAGAGGTGTCTACTGGTTACAAGTTATGAGAGATGTGTTTACTTCCTGCTTGCTAAATTATGTTAACAGAGCTATTTCATTACTACTCGTTGTTAAAAAAGAGGTATAAACTTCAAATCAGTGTAAATAGAGGATACTATTTACTAACCGAGATGTATCTAAATTCTAATAGATGTGTATCTAAATACTATTCGGGGCTAATAGATGTATCTAACTCATAATAGGCACTACGAGAGATATCTAATTGCAACTCGGTGCTAATAGAGATATCTAAATCCTATTCGGTACTACAAGAGGCATCTAAATGCTACTCAGTACTACGAGAGATATCTAAATGATATTCGGTACAACGAGAGATATCTAAATGCTATTCGGTACTACGAGAGATATCTGCTTGCTACCCGGTTTGAAGTGACTAGTCGTTTAGCCAACCGGGGAGAGGCTAGGTGTCTACTTTCTACTTGCTAAGCAATGCTAAGAGAGGTATGTATATGCTACTCGGTGCTAAAAGAAGTATCAAAATGCTAATCGGGGCTAAAAAAGAATCTAATTTCTACCCGGTGAGAAGAGACTAGTAGTATAGCAAACTGCGGTGAGAGTAGGTGTCTATTTTTTATTTGCTAAGCAATGCTAAGAGAGGTATCTATATGCTACTCGGTACTACGAGAGGTATCTAAATGCTACTCTGTGATAAGAGATGTAACTTAATACTACTCGGTGCCAAGAGATGTATCTAAATACTACTCGGTCCTAAGAGATGGACCTAATTGCTATTCGGTGTTAAAAGAGTTATCTACTTGTTATCCGGTGAGAAGAGACCAGTCGTTTGGCCAACCGGGGTGAGGCTAGGTGTCTACTTTCTACTTGCTAACCAATGTTAAGAGAGGCATCTAAATGCTACTCGGTCTAGAG
This sequence comes from Prosapia bicincta, assembly GCA_036971475.1. NCBI lineage: Eukaryota > Metazoa > Arthropoda > Insecta > Hemiptera > Cercopidae > Prosapia > Prosapia bicincta. Next base: position 62,062,116 of record JBAIZL010000003.1, on the reverse strand, counting down.
AGAGGTATATAATTGGTACCCGGTAAGAAGAGATTAGTCGTTTAGCCAACCCTGCCTAAGGCTAGGTGTCTACTTTCTACTTGCTAAGCAATGCTAAGAGTGGTATCTATATGCTACTCGGGGCTAAGTGAGGTATCTAAATGATACTCGGGGCTAAGGGAGGTATCTAAGTGATACTCGGGGATAAGAGAGGTATCTAATTGCTACCCGATGAGAAGAGACTAGTCGTTTAGCCAACCGGGGCGAGGCTATGTGTCTAATTTCTACTTGCTAAGCAATGCTAAAAGAGGTATCTATATGCTACTCGGGGCTAGGAGAGGTATCTAAATGTTACTCGAGGCTAAGAGAGGTATCTAATTGTTACCCGGTGAGAAGAGACTAGACGTTTAGCCAACCGGGGACAGGTTAGGTGTCTACTTTCTACTTGCTAAGCAATGCTAAGTGAGGTATATATATACTACTCGGTGCTAAGAGAGGTATATAATTGCTATCCGGTGAGAAGAGACTAGTCGTTTAGTGAACCGGGTTAGGCTAGGTGTCTACTTTCTATTTGCTAAGAGAGGTATCTATATGCTACACGGTACTACAAGAGATATCTAAATTAGCCAACTGGGGTGAGGCTAGCTGTCTACGTTCTACTTGCTAAGCAATGCTAAGAGAGGTATCTATATGCTACTCGGTGCTAAGAGAGGTATATAATTGCTATCCGGTGAGAAGAGACTAGTCGTTTAGTGAACCGGGTTAGGCTAGGTGTCTACTTTCTATTTGCTAAGAAAGGTATCTATATGCTACACGGTACTACAAGAGATATCTAAATTAGCCAACTGGGGTGAGGCTAGCTGTATACGTTCTACTTGCTAAGCAATGCTAAGAGAGGTATCTATATGCTACCCGGTGAGAAGAGACTAGCCGTTTAGCCAACCGGGTGAGCCTACGTGTCTACTTTCGACTTGCTAAGAAAGGTATATATATGTATATATATGCTTTTCGGTACTAAGAGAATTATCTAATTGTTACCCGGTGAGAAGTGATTAGATGTTTAGCCAACCGGGGAAGGCTAGGTGTCTACTTTCTACTTGCTAAGCAATGCTAAGAGAAGTATCTATATGCTAGGCTAGATGTCTACTTTCTACTTGCTGAGCAATGCTAAAAGAGTTATCTATATGCTACTCGGGGCTAAGAGAGGTATCTATATGCTACTCGGTCTAAGAGAGGTATTTAATTAATACCCGGTGAGAATATACTAGTCGTTTAGCCAACCGGGTGAGATTACGCGTCTACTTTCTACTTGCTAAGAAAGGTATCTAAATGTTACCAGGTGTGAAGAGACTATACGCTTAGCCAACCGGGGACAAGTTAGGTGTCTACTTCCTACTTGCTAAGCAATGCTAAGAGAGGTATCTATATGCTACTCGTTGCCAAGAGAGGTATCTAAATGCTACTCGAGGCTAAGAGAGGTATCTAATTGCTGCCCGGTGATAAGAGACTAGTCGTATAGCCTACCGGAGTGAGGCTAGGTATCTAATTTCTACTTGCTAAGCAATGCTAAAAGAGGTATCTATATGCTACTCAGTGTTAAGAATGGTATCTAAATGCTACTCGGGGCTAAGAAAGGAATCTAATTGCTACCCGGTGTGAAGGGACTACTCGTTTAGCCAACTCGAGTGAGGCTAGATGTCTACGTTCTTCTTGCTAAGCAATGCTAAAAGAGGCATCTATATACTACTCGGGGATAAGAGAGGTATCTAAATGCTACTTTATACTTCTTAAGAAACGTGTTTATATGCTATTCGGTGCTAAGGGAGGTATCTAATTGCTTCCCGGTGAGAAGACACTAGTCGTTTAGCCAACCGCGTGGGGCTAAGTGTCTACTTTCTACTTGCTAAGCAATGCTAAGATAGGTATATATATGCTACTCTGGGCTAAGAGAGGTATCTATATTCTTCGATGGTAAGAGAAGTATCTAATTGCTACCCGGTGAGAAGGACTAGACATTTACGTAAAAAGGGTACGGCTAGGTGTCTACTTTCTACTTGCCAAGCAATGCTAAAAAAGGTATCTACATGCTACTTGGGGCTAAGAGAGGTATTCAATTGCTACCCGGTGAGAAAAAGCTAGTCGTTTAGCCAACCGCGTGAGTCTAGGTGTCTACTTCCTACTTGCTAAGCAATGCTAAGAAAGGTATCTAATTGCTACTCTGTGAGAAGAGACTAGTCGTTTACCCAACCGGGGTGAGGCTATGTGTCTACTTTCTACTTGCTAAGAAATGCTAAGAGAGGTATTTAAATGCTACCTGAGGCTAAGCGAGGTATATAATTGCTACCCGGTGATAAGAGACTAGTCGTTTAGCCAACCGGGTAGAGGCTAGGTGTCTACTTTCTACTTGCTAAGAAATGCTAAGAGAGGTATTTAAATGCTACCTGAGGCTAAGCGAGGTATATAATTGCTACCCGGTGATAAGAGACTAGTCGTTTAGCCAACCGGGTAGAGGCTAGGTGTTAACTTTCTATTTGCGAAGCAATTCTAAGAGAGGTATCTATATGTTACTCGGTGCTAAGAGAGCTATCTAATTGCTACCCGGTGAGAAGTGATTAGACGTTTAGCCAACCTAGGTAAGGCTAGGTGTCTACTTTCTACTTGCTAGGTAATGCTAAGAGAGGTATCTATATGCTACTCGGGACTAAGAGAGTCATCTATATGCTACTCGGTGCTAAGAGAGGTATCTAAATGCTAGTTGGGCTAAGAGAGGAATCTAATTGCTACCCGGTGAGAAGAGACTAGTCATTTAGCCAACTGGGGTGAGGCTAGGTGTCTACTTTCTATTTGCTAAGCAATGCTAAGAGAGGTATCTAAATGCTACTCGGTGTTAAGAGAGGTATCTAAATGCTACTAGGGTCTAAGAGAGGTATCTAATTGCTACGCGGTGAGAAGAGACTAGTCGTTTAGCTACATGGAGTGAGGCTAGTGTGTCTACTTTCTACTTGCCAAGCAATGCTAAGAGAGGTATCAATATGCTACTCGGGGCTAAGAGAGGTATCTACTTACTTACTTTACTTTATCCAATGCCCGCCCTTGGCTGTTGAACCATTCGGCGTCGAGCCTCCCAGTAACGACCGGTTCTGGACAGCTGGTCGTCCAGTTCAGGACAGGTTGAAATGTGGTCCCCATTCATGACACCATTGAGACAGAGCGGACACGTATCGGATTCCGCTAGGCCAAAACGGTAGAGGTGGGCCTGGAGATAGTCGTGTCCTGTCAGAAGTCGAAAGTCAGCCACGGCAGTTGCTCTATCGCTTGTGGGCACCAAAGTACCGCGACTGCTAAGTGATGCCCACTGTTTCCCCCTGCTGGCTTCCTCATGATCATTTTTAATTGAGCGTTTAAGTATTGCATCAATAAGGTGTTTGGTAGAGGTGAGGCTGGTTTCTGCATATGGTTGTTGCATCTGCGTTCCATTTTTTGCAAGGTCGTCTGCTCTTTCGTTACCTGTGATGCCAACGTGACTTGGGATCCACTGAAGGCTAATTGACCATTCATTTTGCAAAAGATGTGAGATTGCTTCTCGGCAGTGGAATATGTTCGAACAGTCTGTTGAAGAGTTGTCGGCTATTGCAATTATGGCGGCTTGGGAGTCTATAAAGAAAACAGCTCGTTGGTGGTTCGTTGCTGGGTGATGCGCAGCAAGAGCCTCTGCGGCCAGTCGCACTGCCGTTACTTCCCCATCAAAATTACTTGTGTTTGCCCCAACGCCCTGGCTGATTTCAAATAGCTTGGAGAAAGCTCCAGCCCCAGCTCCAGTAGGATTGAGTTTAGATCCATCAGTGTAGATGTGCAGCCAGTCTGGTTCAGGATATAAAGTGTGGATTGTCTCAAGGGCAGAAATCTTTAGTTCTTCTGGGAGTGCAAGATGCTTGGGGGTTTTAAAGTTTAGTAATGGCAAACTTTTGAGAGGCATGGCAATAGTCGGCTTGTTGAAAGTTTTGAGCGGGGTTGGGTTTGATTCACCGATGCTATACCTTCTTCTAAGTTCTTCAGCGTGTTGTAGTGGGCTTAGCTGGGTTTTTAGTCTCTGTGCAGCCTTTCTATAGTTAGTCCAGTATCGGTGATCTACTCTTCTTGAGCGTTCCCAAAATTTAAGCGTTAGTTTTTCGCGCCTTTTTTGCAATGGTTCTATGCAGGTTTGCATTTCCATCGCACAAATGGGCATTGAGAAAGCTGCGCCGGTGATGATTCTGAGGGCACTGTTCTGTATTTTATCTAACTTTCGCAGATTCGGTTGACTGGCCAGTGACGTAACTTCTGAAGCGTATTCCATGGAGGGTCTGACATAGGTCTTATAAGCAGTGGCAAGAACGTCCTGCGTGCAACCCCACTTTGTACCAGTCAGTCTTTTTAACAAATTTGTTCGCTTGCTAGCGCGCTCAGCAACCTCTTGTATGTAATTTTTCCATGAGAGTCTAGTGTCCAGATTAACACCTAAGTATTTGGACAATTTAGACTCTGGTAGGCAACTCTTTTTATATTTGACCTCAATGGTTGGGGGCTTGGTGGAGAGAGTGAAAAACTGAAAAATTGTTTTCTCAGGATTAACTGTCATTTTATTGCAGTCGGCCCATAGCCCAATGTTTTGCAATACTAGGTTCATAGTTCCTTCAAGGTGGTCAGTCTTGTTAGTAGTATTCCGTAGTATTGTATTGTAGTATTGTTAGTAGTATTAAGAGAGGTATCTAAATGATACTCGGGGTTAAGAGAGCTATCTATTGCTACCCGGTGAGAAGAGGTTAGACGTTTAGCCAACCGAGGTAAGGCTTGGTGTCTACTTTCTACTTGCTAAGCAATGCTAAGAAAGGTATCTATATGCTACTCGGTGCTAAGAGAGAATATAATTGTTACTTGGTGAGAAGTGACTAGACGTTTAGCCAACCGGGGACAGGCTAGGTGTCTACTTTCTACTTGCTAAGCAATGCTAAGAGAGGTATCTATATGCTACTCGGTGCTAAGAGAGGTATCTAAATGCTACTCGTTGCTAAAAGAGGTATCTAATTGCTAGCCGGTGATAAGAGACAGGACGTTTAGCCAACCGGGGTAAGGCTAAGTGTCTACTTTATACTTGCTAAGCAATGCTAATAGAGGTATCTAAATGCTACTATGTCCTAAGAGAGGTATCTAAATGCTACTCGGGGCTAAGAGAGGTATCTATTTGCTACTCTGTGAGAAGAGACTAGTCGTTTAGATAACCATGGTAAGGCTAGGTGTCTATTTTCTACTTGCTAAGCAATGCTAATAGTGGTATCTATTTGCTACTCGGTGCCAAGAGAGGTATCTAAATGCTACTCGGGGCTAAGAGGGGTATCTATTTGCTACTCGGTGAGAAGAGACTAGTCGTTTAGCCAACCGGGGTAAGGCTAGGTGTCTAATTTCTATTTGCTAGGCAATGCTAAGGGAGGTATCTATATGTTACTCGGTGCCAAGAGAGGTATCTAAATACTACTCGGGGCTAAGAGAGGTATCTACTTGCTACTTGGTCGTTTAGCCAACCGAGGTAAGGCTAGGTGTCTATTTTCTACTTGCTAAGCATTGCTAATAGAGGTATCTAAATGCTACTCGGTGCTAAGAGAGGTATCTAAATGCTACTCGGGGCTAAGAGAGGTATCTAACTGCTACCCGGTGAGAAGAGGCTAGTCGTTTAGCCAAATGGGGTGAGGCTAGGTGTCTACTTTCTACTTGCTAAGCAATGCTAAGAGAGGTATATATACACTGCTCGGTGCTAAGAGTGGTATCTAATTGCTATCAGGTGAGAAGAGACTTAGTTAATCGATGTGAGGTGGGGATTCTATTTTCTTCTTGCTAAGCAATGCTGAGAGATGTATCTAAAGATACTCGGGGCTAATAGCTACCCGGTTTGAAGAGAGGAGTCACTTTAATACCCGGGTTAAGGCGCTGTGTATACTTTATATATACTTTACGCGAGTCTAATATTGGTACGGGTGTAATGTTGGGGTGGGTGTAGTATTAATGCGAGCATAGTATTGACGCCCAACGCGAGTTTTGGTGAAGTAAGCTATGAATATTTGTAACAATTTTTGTGTATTGCGCCTTGATGATAAAGCTATTTTTCGCCTAACCATAATAAAAATATTAACAAATCTCAGGTTAGGTAGGTTTGGTTGGGGAAAAAATGTTCATAACGTCAGGTAGTCTGTTGCCGAATTCAAGTTACTGTCGGCCATATTATTTCTTATAACTAGAACTCATGGTTATTGTTCTCTAACCTATGAATTCATAAATATTTAAAATGACAACACTTCTAAAGACTCTAAATGGACAGATGTCTTTATAAAGTGTTGTGTAAACGTCGCTTTAGGAAAAGGTTAATGACCAATAATTTTAAAGAATTAAACAAACATTGTGCCCGATAGTATTCTTGTCAATTATAGTTTTTATTATTTGTGATATTTTCCAATTGAATTCTAAAGCATACAATATGATATTTTTGTATTATGGTTTTACCCAATATGCCTGTAATCGAGTTTGGCATGATTATTCTATCCCCTTCAGACCTAGACGAACTCAATTACTCTCTTCTCGATAATATATTTGCTACCCTAGACATTCGATAATTTAATGTTAAAGTGGGGGTAACGTGATGAAGTAATCAAATATGTTTCATACGATTATGTGATACAAATAATACAAATTTCAATATTTGAGTAAAACTCACATACACACAAACACATGCGAGCCCATACGTCCTCGTACTCACACTCTTACACGCACACGCCACCCACATACATACACACACGCGCACGGTCACACACACACGCGCACGGTCACACACACACGCTTTTTATTTTTCGAGAAAAAGTATTTCCAATCCAATCTTATTTCGAATTATTTCCAGAAATATTTTTCACATATAATAATTGTAAAAGCTTATTCATGTCTGTATAAGATGCTACAAATATAATAAAGTTGTGAAAGGAAGACGAATCAGATTTCTTCATTTTCCTTGTTAAGAGATGCAATTTCTGTGTAAACAACGTCATTTCTCGACGCGCGACGGCGACAAATTTGTTTTCAAGTATCATAATCTTCATTTATTCTAAAATAGAATCAACTGGAGTTTGCTTGAAGGAATAATTTAAGGGAGCAATATATCCTGTCGGAGAAAAATAACACCACTTCACATCGATATGTTCATTACATTCGTACCGGACAACATCTTTCTCAACCCATTGTGTTATTAACAGTGAATTTAATGCTCTAGCAATAATAAAATAACTTTTACAATTTTGAATCATAAAATATTTCACAATTCTTTTATATCAAGGCCATTCGAAAACAAGTTGTGCTAGAATTTACCGCAGAATGACTGACTTCTTTTATTTTTGCCGTAAAGTCAACACAGTCTACTCTAACCCCCGGTCAGAGATGCTCGATAATGGAGATACTATCAATCTTTGAAAGTTAACTCGCATAAATACCAAGTATGATTCTTGTTTAAGTACATATAGTTAGGGTGTGTGTGTATATATATATATATATATATATATATATATATACACACACACACACACACACACACACACACACACACACGTTAGTAAACGTACACCTAATAAAAAATGTACAAAAAGGCCTTAAAATGACAATCTGGGAACAAGTACAAATTTATAAACATAAAAATAATATCATAAACCAACAAATACAAATAAAATGAAAAAACGATAAATTATTCAACTTAATGGACAAAATTAACACCAAGACAAACTTAAAAGACTCCCACAGTGCAGTGAATCCGAAAATAGAACAATAACGGTACACCACACCATGTAACAACGGAAATTCCATACAGCTTCCAGTCTACTACAACCCCCAGTCAGTGATGCTCAATAATGGAGATACTACTAATCTTTAAAAATTAACTCGCATAAATACGAAATAAGATTCTTGTTTAAGTACATATAGTGAAAGTGATAAGTGAATACAAGAAAACAGTGTTGCAAAGTTTTATATATATATATATGAAACCTTAAATTATTAATTTAGTGTACTAGTGGTTACTAGCGAACTAACCGTGATGATAAAGCGCTACGCAAAACCTGAAGGGCAAATGAAATGAGCTACAAACATCTAAATAGCATTCTCAAGTTTCCGATTTCAGCCAAGAAACATTGTTGTATACAGGGTTTATATATGTGACAATAAATGTAATTTAAATTAATAAGGATAATATATGTATCGAATAATAGGTTTTAATACACGGAATGAAAAAAATATTACAATACACACAAAATTAAATTTTATTAGATGGTGGGCATCACCTAAGTACCTGTAATACTGTGCACTAGCTCTGACACCTGCATAACGCGGTCACTCCCTGACCAAGGGTGAAGTTGTTGGCAAACATGCCTATGTCTTCGGCAGAGAATACTCTCAATAGCCTCTCAGACCAGACCTTGTCACACTCTGACCCTTTCAGCACTCCCAACGATTCTGACCCGTCAACAATCCCTAAGAGAAGATGTAAGGGTTCATATTATATATATATATATATAAAGATTGTGTTGGTCATATTGTGTATAAAGCATAAAGTATATAAGTATAAGTAATAGTGAAGTGAGTGTTGTCAGTAGTGTTTATGTTAGAATGGGGTACTAGAAGGAACGCCTAACACCTCTTAGGAGGTGCAGCTAATATCCCCCCTCTGCAAGTAGGAATAGGTATAACTTAGGAATCGTCAAATGGTGCCATGATGCCAGTGATTTTAAGGACCAGGTGCCCAGCGAGTGGTGTTTTGAGGGTTTACGCCCCATTATTAATATAAATCTTCAACCCCTCACAAGTAATATAAAACCCCACAGATGTTTCTTTTTAATACTGTTTTGCTTAAAAGTTATTAAAATTTGATCAGTTTTCCAAAGTACATTCAAATAATATAATTTCAAGATTATTTTCATAGTCTATCTATTGAATTGACAGTAAATTTAGAGCTAATAATAAATAAGCTTACATACAATGTCCATAGAACACTTTAGTTTACATAACTTCTACTTAGGTAGATTATGTAGTCTACATAGGTTGGTGATGTCCACTTATTTGAGAAATAAAACCTAAAAGAGCACCTAAATGGACTGGCTATGGGTCATGTCCAAGAAAAAATAGGTAACAAAGGAACAAGTTGCTTAGAACTGAAGTGTTGTCGACTAAATTTGTAGTTTGTGGAAAAAAATTCAACTTTGCTTCTTCAACCTCAAAATTTTGTGCAAGCCTTTAGCCTGATTTCTCAAATAAAAACTACTCTTTACATGTATTTAAATCCAATGTTCATCAAGGACTCTTTAAATTTGAAATACAGTAGACTTATTTTAAAGAATAAATTTAAGTCACTCATTTTGTGTCTATTTAAATACAGCAGGGAAAACAGATATCTTAATTTACTTATATTACTTTTAGAGTTAGAATAAACAACTGTCTTTCATCATTTGTCCAAGAAGGGACACAAAACACTATACCAGGACCAGACACTACAAATATGTAGTGTATAATTGTAACTCGTCCAATTTGTATGTTTTTTATAACTATTTTTATTACAGACAGATGCAAGAACTTGTCCATGTTACAAATACGATTAGAAAAAAGATTAAGCAAAGATTGAGAAAAGTGAATGGATGAAGGACTGTGCCCGTTCCAGGGAAGTTATTTTAAAGGACCAGTTGAGATACAAAGGTTGTAAAGTTCAAGAAAAACTAAAAAAAGAAGAAATTGAAAACATAAATAAGAATCCACAGAAGAAATATAAGAGTACTTTAAAAATTACTCCAGGTAAAAATACGGCTTCAATTCAATTTTGTGTATGAACAAACTGCTCAATGGGACAAACAAGAAACAGATGAACACAATGCAACTGGGAGCATACTTTATAAGGAAACTACAAAGGAAAATTGAACCAGTTAGTGCACTTTTCCTAAAGGTTAGACAGATATTGCCTGCACTCAACAAGAAAACACTGTAACTATATATGTCAGTTGCGTCCTTGGCCAAGTTCAATTGATTGTTTTTGTCCCCTTAAAATTATGTTCTACTTATTTATTTTACTACATTTACACTTTTTGAAAGTTATTAAATAAAGAACAAAACATTTATATAGTGGCCAGTACTGAATATATAGTTTATGAAATGACAAATCACAATGGGATCTTGCTTGCTTACCACATTATTGTACTTTAGTAATAATCACTATGTTAATTATTTTCAGTAACCAAATACACAAGTAAGATGTTTCTCATATTTTTTTCACTCACACTATTAGAGAAGTAAAAATCAATAACAATTCTAGAGTATTTGCTACTAGACAAGTTGTATATATATATATATATATATATATATATATATATATATATATATATATAAAGTTATTATAATTAATTGTAAACAATTTTACAACCTCTGGTGGAAAAATTGTTTACAAATAATAATAATTTTATAAAGTCAGTGCAACGGAAAAATAATGGACAACGTGAAATATCATGATATATATATATATATATATATATATATATATATATATATATATATATATATAGATTTTTTGGAGTAGGAGACTGACAGACTTACCTTGGTAAGAGTCCACTCTGTAGTCTTGAAATAGAAACACATAAAAGCACTTAAACAATGATATATTTCAACCACACAGTGGTCTTTGTCAATCGAAGAGAAAACACAAAAAGAAATATGAGAGAATGAAATAAAATAATTGTAATCACAGATTGTGTAGAGTAGAAATCAGATGTCACAGATGCACAGATTAAAGATATATATATATATATATATATATATATGAAGTTAATATATTACTATTGTAAGTAATTTTATCCACCATTAAGTGCAATAATTTTACCTTGAGTGATGAGGCACCTTTCGGTCAATTGACCATTGTCAAATCACTGATGTTTTTCTGTTGTAGATGTTCGGTCTGTGAAGTTGGTGTTTGTTGACGTTACGCGCACTTTTTCTTGATCTGTGTGTATGATATTTCTATATAGTATGTCTTCTGTATATGTTGTTTGTAGATTCATTAAATTGTTGTGTATGTTTTTATAAATGTGGTATTTTTCTAGTGAGTTTAGTTCTATTGGGTTGTTATTTATTTCAAGTATGGTTAGGTTATTTTCGTAATTTGTTATTTCGTGTTTATGGGATATTAGGTGTGCTGCAACATATACAGAAGACATACTATATAGAAATATCATACACACAGATCAAGAAAAAGTGCGCGTAACGTCAACAAACACCAACTTCACAGACCGAACATCTACAACAGAAAAACATCAGTGATTCGACAATGGTCAATTGACCGAAAGGTGCCTCATCACTCAAGGTAAAATTATTGCACTTAATGGTGGATAAAATTACTTACAATAGTAATATATTAACTTCATAAAGTCAGTGCAACGGAAAAACAATGGATAACGTTAAATATCAAGTATATATATATATATATATATATATATATATATATATATATATATATATATATATATATATATATTGTTTCCATGAGCATATGAGTGATTATAGTTTATATAAGTCTGTCAGGGGAAAAGAAATAAGGCTATTGGGAAAAAAAAAAAAATCTTTACCAACCAAAACTATATATATTGAAAAACATCTTTATCTCTAATATAAAACAGATAAAGCTTTGCATTTATTTTATGAATACTCAGTGCTATTTGCAGTGGAATTAGACTGTGGCGATTAATCTAGGTTTACATTTTTTAAAATTGTTTATATTTATTCATTTGTTTTCCTTTTTAAACCACAGAGTGTGGCCAGTTACAGCTAATAATTCATACTGTAAACCAAACACATAATTGTGGCACTTCTATGCTTAAACATCTCTCTCCTTCATGGCAAAAATGAAACACGTAGTTATGACTAACATTCATAGAAGAAAAGAGACACACTAGAACATTTGATGTTTCAGATGCTATTATTAAAACCAACTTGAATAATTAATAAAAAAATAAGTTCCTATCAATATCTAATGGATGGAAAATTTCTGTAAACATTTTCCATCTAAAACTTTGAGTGGAATTTCAAAATCGACAAAATAAGGCTTTAAGAACTTGAAAGAAGGAATAAATATTGAAAAAGCCACAAGAATTCACCATACTATAAATCATCTGTCTCCTAAGTAAAGTATTTAATACTGTATCTGAAAGAATTTCAACTACTTCAAGTTCAGGATAAATGTTATTGGAAAAATATTTTATGGTGGTCAGTTGCAGCTGTCTCCCTAGCTGCTGTCAGTCTTGATTTAACACTGATGAGAAATTTGTGGCAACACACTATTGAAATATTAGAATGTATATACGAATAGTATTTGAATTTTATCTTTTTTTAGTAGCTTACTTTTCTAAATATGTGAATAGACAAGGGAACAAGTCATAATCTTTTCTTCCACTACATTTGAAAAATCATGAAACTGATGACCTAAAAATTCTCAAGGAATTCATGAAACTGATCTTTCAAAACCTGTATTCTTCCTATAATTTCATCATTAAATGTCAAATAACATCAAACAACCCTATTTCTAAAGTATTTCTTCTAACAAACATATTTTTAGGTACTGTAATCTAAAACATATTGTTAAAAGTCCCACATACATTTTGTTTAGCAATAGCAGTTTTTTAGGTAGGTAATATAAGTATTTAAAGATATGTAAAAGTACTAATTTTATTAAGAATGGGTGTACGAAATAAATTATATATGATCCCGTTTCTCCTTTGTAATTTTCTATAAATCTGACGTTTTGTGTTAGAAATGTTTTTGGGAATGACCTTATCATTTTGACCTATTTTGGGCCAGGGCTCTTCTCATGCGCCGGTGATGGTAGTTAGTAATTTTATCCAAATTGTTTATATCTGCTCATGTATTAACCATTATACTACTAAAATTTATCTACAACTTTATCTGTTACTATTTTTAGGACTTTTAATTGGTTCAACATATAAGAGAGATTTAGCAAACAGTATTTTATATAGCCTATGCAAAATTTTTAGTACAATTCTTAAAAATATGCCTTATACCACAGTCAGTGGTGCCCCCTAGACGAGTTGAAAGTTGGAATTTTCCTACAAGTTTTTCAATATTCCTTATAAAAATAAATATGTACTAGTAAAAAATCTGGATTATGATAACAGTATATAAAAGTACATTTCTGATTTTAAATATAAAATTTAAAATTGATTTTTTTCCAAAAAAAATGCAAATTGTGAAAAACAGGTGTTGCAGTTAAAAGGTTTCATGGTTGCAGACCTACAGTTAAACATGCTTGTCATTGTACACCTTGAGTAGCATTTTATTTCTCAGGACAGGGAAATAACTTCTGTTAAATTATTAAGAATAATTTTAATAGGATGGCAATCTAAACATGTTCATCTTGGAGTTTGTTATCATGCAATACTTTATAAGTTTAACCCCTTGTGCTCTTGGACTTTATCATGCAATACTTCATAAGTTTAACCCCTTGTGCTCTTGGAGTTTATCATGCAATACATCATAAGTTCAATCCCTTGTGTTCTTCGAGTTTGTTATAATGCAATACTTCATAAGTTTAACCTCTTGTATTATTTGATTTTATCATGAAATACCTTACAAGTTTAACCCTATGTACTCTTGGAGTTTGTTATCATGCAATATTTCGTAAGTTTAACCCCCTTGTGCTCTTGGAGTTTGTTATCATGAAATACTTAATAAGTTTAAACCCTTGTGCTCGTATGACCAGTGGTAATTCTACTAACAGTTTGTCAGCCATATTGGATTTCCTGCCACACCATTTTTATTTATCAGTTTCACTGTTTTACATAGTACATTTAAAGTATAAAATACAATTATAAAGCTGTTCAAATAATATTTCTATTAGTACAAACCAATACTTCAACAAATGTATGTTAATGATGGTCTGTTATTTAATAACATTTTAAATCAATATAATGATTTTGTATAAAATTAACCAAAAACTTAAGCCGCCATAAATATCTCCTCAAGTAATAACTATCTCATGGTGGGGTGATATTGTTAAGGTCTATCTCTAGAAATTGTTAAGGCTGACATTTTTAAGTTAAAGCTACATAAGTAAGGAAATATTACAGAATGTTTAAGTTGTCGCTATCCAGACTAAGGGAAGTGGGTCTGGCAACAGCTGTAGTCTCACTTCAGTATAAATTTTATTTTCTGCAAATTAAAACATTTCACAAATTTGCTTTTCTCCTTATCCCGCATTTATTTAGACGTAATAAAATACTGTATTATTTGTCCAGAAAAATACAGAACGAAATAGGCAGTTTTTGAATCAATTAACCCAGTGCCATTTTTGTGTGAATAACATGCATTCATTTTTGTTTTTGAAATTATGATCCAGTTAAACAGGTGATACGATGAACCAGTGGTTCAATTAACATATTTACAAATACGTGCAAAAATTAAAACCTGTTAACATTGTAAACACAACTACATTAACTGAGCAGCTGAATACTCCTCTATAAAAAAATGTGTTTGAAGCACAAACACTGAAATCACAGCTGATAATTTAGTTAAATTATTCCTCAATACGTTTCACTTACCAGACATGAAAAGACAAATATTTAAGGACCTACATGTTTCACTTGGGCAATGATGCTAGCTATCAAAGGGGCGAGGACATTGCTGCATAAAACAAACCCAATTTTAGGTGTACATGGCTGCAGCCAAAACAGCTGACAACAAGTACTGAGGACAAATTCTAAATAACATATCTGATCACAAAAGATTGAGGATAGCTTTAGGTTGGTGTTCTTCTTCAACAGTTTCTAGAAATTAAAAAAAAATATAAAATATTTTATTTAAGGCAGATCATTATTAAACAAAGTTTACAGTTTCTTAGTTCACTCTGTAAACTTATGTCATCTTATTCAAGAAGACGTACATTTTTATATCCAATAATGCGTTTAGCAACTAGAGCCATTTTCATAAAAAACTATTGAAAGTATTTACGCCCCATCATAGAAATCATCACTCAAAAAAATTATGAATGTTGAACCATTCTCTTGCTTGCCTGTACAAAGCATAAGCTGTTTTTTAATTCTTGTTATGCTTTAAAAACCTCAGTTACATCTCAACAGTTTTGAACTAATAAAACAGGGAAAAAACACAAAATTGATGACAGATGTAAATATTAACAAGCATACACTAACAAGGCAGAACTGCTGAAACGTACATCTGAAGGTAGTTACTTGTAGAGTCTAAAACCAATTGGTGCTGCTATTGAATAGAAAATGGCGACAGTTTTCTCAGGTCTCGTCAACCTAACGGGCCTACAGTAACTGACTCTCTTCTTAACCAATTACATACCTAGACACTTAGGTGTCGAATACATTTGGAGAAATATGTTTTCGTCAAACCATGAATGGTATGAAGATTTTTTCAGAGCAATTACTTGTTTTCACCAATGAGTATGTAAATAGTAAATATAAAAAAAGAATATTAAGTGAAGGTGTGTTTTGAATAGGCTAAACACCTATCTTTATGAAGAGCAATACTCGTCCTAATTTAATCAATTTATTTCCAACTAATTATAATAATTTTATTCTTTATTCACTTGGCGGTTCACTCTGTATAGGACCGAATGTGACTGGTTTTCTTAAGTTCCTTTATTATAAAAGAGACAGCCCACCAATATTTCTACATGTGTGGAAAGATTCTAATTCAATAACAACAGACGGCCTTTGAAGGGATCGCATGGGTGCTACATTCCCCACTTGTATGGTTGACAAAGACCTGTTTTCTCGGTCATAATGTAATCAATGTAGAAGTATGCATAAGCTCATTGGTACCTTTACCCTCACAGGTCTCAATCACATATGAAGGTATTGAGTCCAAAACATATTTACTTCTTTTATTAAATTAAAGAGTACATATTTTAGTAACAAAAACCCCAATATAAAAATCCATCTTCAACCTCTAATAAAATGATAATATTGAATCATTTAAAGGTATAATTAACCCTATGAATAACCTTCCAAATAGCCAACAAGCCCCACAATATTTAAAATTGGTTAAATAACCTTTATCATTACACTTATACTATATATTGTTTTAATTAAAAAAAATATATGAGATTCAGAGTGAAAAATGTAATTTAATCACCTTTTTATAATAAATAAACTTTCATTTAAAACCACCAATTGGACCAATATTAACTTACAGGAAAAATAAAGAAAAGCCATCTATACAAAGATTATAGTAGTTTTATTTTTGAAATAGAAATGGACATTCATGTTTCATAGGTCTACATTATATAAAAGATATTTTTAGTATAGTAGGTAAGGAAGCATTCATGCATGCAGAAAGTGACATCATATTTCCTGCACATCCTTGGAGTTTCTTTTCCTTTTTGGGGCAATAGTGTGCTTTTAAAATTGCCAAAGGATGCCAGGATAGTTTACTTACACAAAAATAAGTAAATCACAACATATATGTTCACACTGCTTCGAGATGTATATAAAATGCAACAGTGACATCACTGGGGGTGACTTGTAGCACGGCACAGACTGATGTGTTGCTAATGTTCAAAGAGTTGAGATGTGATCATTTTAAACAAAAATTTATTTCGAAACATAATTGAATTCAGAATATAATGTTTTGTTAATTCATAATTTCAACTTATATTAATATGATTGTAATTAAGTACAGTACACGATTCCCAAGTTACGCGGTTTTAAATCATGCTGTCCCAGTTACGCAGAAACTAGCCTTTTCTGGAAGAAAATGCTTAAAAGAACTTTTATAGCGCATGAAGAGAAAATATTTCCTGGTTTTAAGGCCGCCAAAAACCAATTGACAGTGATAGTTTGCCCAAATACAGCTGGTGACTGACTGTAAGCTACAACCTCATAGTTTACTACTCAGAAAATCCAAGAGCATTAAAAAATATTTCTTAAGCTAGCTTGCCTATGATTTAAACATTAAATCAGAAAGTTTGGGTGACAGCTTCCCTTTTTGAGAACTGGTTTGGTCAAGATTTCATACCTCAAGTCGAATGTTATTGTTGGTCTAAATAAATTCCTTTTAAAGTAGTTCCTATTAATTGACAATGCATCTGGCCATCCTCCTACTACTTTAACTAATTTCGATATACACGTGAAAGTGTTATTTTTGCCACCAATCATAACTAGTTTGCTTCAACCGATGGATCAGAGAATCTTCAAAATATTTAAAGCTTATTACACAAGATCATTTGTGCATCTGCATGAAGTTATGAGACAGAACAACTAGCTCTCTGTTAAAGGTATTTGGCAACAATTCAATGTTTTAGATGCTTTGAGAATCATTGGACAATCTTGGAATGAAATTCTACAAAAACTTTGAATGGCGTTTGGAACAAGGTGTTTAATTTTTTCGCCACTGAATATCAAGCTGAATCAGTGCCATAGTCTGATGAAATTGCTGATATGATTGAAGAGGTTGTCAGTTTTGCTAGACAACTAAATTTAGAAATGGACAGTGATGACGTTGAAGAACTGCTGGATTTACACAACCACTTGACAATTAATTGATGAGCTCATAGATATGCTCAAGAGCAAGAGCCTTAAAACGCAGATTCTTTAAACCCAGTTGACGTAGAATGAAATGACGGTTAGAAATTTGATAAAAAGCCTTAGTTTACTTGAGCAAGGTGTACAAACCTTAGTTGTTTTTGGAAAATATAGACTAAAACGATAAGCGTATTTCTGCCACAAAACAAAAAAATTAGCGAGTTACAAGGAAATTCAGCGTAAGAAGAAAAAATCTTCAAACGAATTTACTAGCAAAATAACTTGTTTACTTACTTCTTTGCAATATGTATGAATAAAATATAATTTTTTATTGTATTATATAATATTTAAGATTTTAATATATACACATTTTTGTGTATAAATCATAATTTTATTTAGTCTTTGGTCTCAACTAAACACGATTCCTGTGATTGTATGTAAAATTATACCCCGACTTACATGGTTATCCCTCGATTCCACCTATTGCGTAAGTACGGGGTATTACTGTATATTAAAACTAATATTCTTGAATCGTGTGTATGTGTGTGGCAAGGATAAGATGATACCTCCAGTATCTGAATTATGATATTTATAAATTGAAATTAATTTTATCATCAATTTTCTATATAGTGATAAAAAAATTAATTTCAGGCAGTAACAGCTGCCATTCATGATGAATCTCATATGATTCATTAGTGTCTAGAGATAATCACCCTCATATCTTTTATCTGAACCAATGCAGTAATACAATGCGAGTCGTATTTACTATAGCCGAGAAGAGAATTTACACTATTAATATTGTCAGAAAAAGAAGTGTTAACGCTTTAGTTCCACATACATACTATTTACAAACCCACCTACCACTTACTTTGACATCTGTACATGTCTTTGTGTTGTCAAGACACTTATGATAGTACTCAGCTTTTTATGTAGGCCAGATCGTGGTTTGTTTTTTTCATCTTTATACACAGGAGAAAATACAAAAGAAATTTTTAAAAACTCCAGTAAAATAATAAACAAAGATAAAAAGGCTCAGAATTGGACAAAATTATGATATTGAGAAACAACATGCTATTGCGTTATGAGTTAGTAAATAATTTTGTTTCTCTAAAAATATTTAGTTAAATTTAATTATAATTTAACAAGAAAAAAATTCTCGCAATAAACATTAGGATACAGGAAATGAAAATTAGAACAAGTATATAAAAATAAACAATTAGTTAATTACAGGTACGAAGAAATAAAGGTAGAAGCAATTATTTATTTTAGAAGTGGAAGGTATTTCCTCTGTAAGCAATAGTGTCCTCTAGTGTAATGAAATAACTCTTCAAGAGTTTATGCATCCATACTTAGCCTGAATGGCTCACACTAAAACACTCTTCATGAAGCTGTGTACATGCCCTGTTAGTGTTCTTACATAATTTAGTTCCTCTAAAAATATTCAATTGAATAACATTATTAATTTAACAAAATAAGTAGTTTAGCAATGAACAACAAGATATAGGCACTAATAAATCAGAAAAATATATACAGTAAAAACAATGAATAAATTATAGGTACGAAGAAGTAAAAATAGAAGTAATTATTTATTTTAGAAGTAGAAGGCATTTCCTCAGTAAGCAATAGTATCTTCTAGTGTCATGAAATAACTCTTCAAGTGTTTATGAATTCATACTTAGCCTGAATTGATACCACTAAAACATACTTCATGACATACACTCCTCGTTACTTCAAGTGTTCTTACATGATTTTATTTCTCTAAAACAAATTAACAGTTAATAATTTTACAAAATTAGAAGTTTAGTAATAAACAATAGGATAAAGGAAAGGAAAAAAGAGAATATATACAATGTTTTAATTACAGGTATGAAGAAAAAGACTAGCAATTATAATTTACTTTAGAAGTGGAAGACATTTCCTCTGTAAGTAATAGTGTCTTTAGGGTGATGAAATAACTCGAGGGTTTATGCAACCATACTTAGCCTGAATTGCTAACACTAAATCATACTTGAAAAAGCTCTGTACGTGCCATTACTTCAAGTGTTCTCACATGATTTTGTTTCTCTAAAAATATTAAATTGAATATTATTATTAATTAACACAATTAAAAATTTACCAATAACAAGATAAAAAAACTGATAAATTAGAAATATTACATAAAAGCATACAATAATTTAACATTTAATTTAGAAATGAAAGTCATATTCTCTATACACAACACAGATTTGTATAATAGGGCAAAATAACTTTTCAAGTGTTTTGGCATATTCACATTATTGCAATTTTTAACATTAAAACATACATTGCGAAGCTCTGTTTCAGCTATTACTTCAGAGCTTCTTACTCGTTTTGTGTTTAAAAACATTTCATTAAATTTCATAATTAATTTAACAAACCAAAAGTGTTTCCAATAAACAATATGATAATGTAACTGATAAATTAGAAAAACTGTATAAAAGCAAACAATGTATTAATTACAGGTATGAAGTAAAAAATGATAGCAGCAATTATTTATTTTAGAAGTTGAAGGAATTTCCTGTGTAAACAATAGTGTCTTCTAGCTTCACAAAATATCTCTACAAGTGTTTATGCATCCATACTTAGCCTGAATTTCTAACACTTAAACATACCTCATGAAGCTGTGTACATGTCCTGTTACTTTAAATGTTCTTACATGATTTTGTTTCTCTAAAAATATTAAATAGGATATCATTAATAATTTCACAAAATAAGAAATTTAGCAATAACAGTAGGATAAAGTAGAATATATACAATGTATTAATTACAGGTATAAAGAAAAATAGTACTAGCAATCATTTACTTTAGAATAAGAAGAAATTTCCTCTGTAAGCAATAGTGTCTTCTAGTGTCACGAAATAACTCTTCCAAGTGTTTATGCATCCATAATTAGCCTGAATTGCTAACACTAAAACATACCTCTCGAATAATTATTGAAATAAATTTCATTAAGAATCTAATAAAAGAAAAAAAATCTTATAATAGACAACAGGATAAAGGAACCAACAAATTATAAAATGTATAGGAATAAATAAGCGTATTGAGCTAACAAATTTTTATTTTAATAAACTGTTCAACCTTTTAAATCCACTATTCATTTTAATTTACAATGTTTTTACAATTGTTGCTTGGTTTACTTTCTATACATATGTAAAGAAATTAGTCAATTTTGATCAAATATTGCATCAATTTTTTATTTATCCAATTTTACGTCAATATTTTGACCATTTACAGGAACCTTACAGAGATTTTCAAAATTATGTTTCCATCTTGTGATTTGGCTATATTTGTGAGTATTTTTTTATATTAAAAAAAATTAATATTAATTTTCACTTCATAAATCATTAGGTAAAATTGAATTAATAAAAAATTGATGCAATATTTTAACTGTTTTGGCAGATAGAGTCAATAAATCACTATGTTAGTTTATACACTATGAATAAAATCCTGTTGTCCATACATTAGGACAGTATAAAAAAAAGATTCAATCATTATCTTGTGGTTTTGGAGATACGTCTAATGATTTGGATCAAATATAATATAGACTAGCTTGCTTTAGCAGAAGACATGACACAAGTATTCCTTGAGGTCAATAATTATATTAGATGATTCTAACTAATCATGAACATCATAGAAATAACTATAATTAGTTACTGACGTTCATGTAGGATTTTTGTGAAGAAGGAAAAGCCAAAAATGCAATATCATTGTAATACTTCATATTTCTAAGGTAATAATGTAACAGGGTTTTATGTAAACTTAATGTCAATAAATGTGGTATGCTAGGTATTACTGCTAATCAGCTGACTACAACACTGGCACAATGTCATCTGTTATTTCAGTCATCAAGTGAGGTTATGTTTGTTGATTAGCCTAAACTTTATTTAGAATCTAAACCTCGTTTTTTTTTTTAATTTGAAAATTGCTTATAATTTATTTGTTAAAGATATATTAGAGTTGCTACAAAGGAGAAATAATTCATAAATTGAAAATTTGGTTAATAATGAAGTAGAAGTTTTAGATATAAACCCTTTGTACTTTGTAGATATTAAAAGGAGTCTTATGCAAATTGTGAAAAAGATTCTAATAATAAAAAAGTGCTTCTAATGTAGCAGACAATTCTAAGGAATCAACTACAAAAGATCTACAACTTGACAAACCAGTTGTAAGAATAGATCGAGGTCACATTTCAGGTCAATTAGGTCAAGCCTGTTATAAAAGTTTACTAAGTCCTAAGCCTAACCATCTGGAAAACTTTTCCAAATTTTTCCAGCGCTCATTCAGTATCTTTAAAGTCAATTTCTTCTTCTTCTTCCTCCCTGTCTTACTTGGAATGTGACGTAATTATTTCTTATACACCACCGTTTGTCAACATTTCTTGTCATTCATCTATAAGCTCTTCCCCTTCAGCGACATTTAAATCAATGAATCCCTTACCGCCAACATCTCTTGCTGCTTGAATGATCGCTCTAATATCACCATCAATCCTTGAAAAGTTATTCATATCACCATCAGTTTCTTCCCATAAATTCATCCAGCAGGCTCTGACCTCTTCTGATTTCAGTTCATCCGTCTGCTTCAATGTAAGTTATCGCATCAACGATATTGAACAATCTCCAGCATTTCATGACATCAAGATTGGGGTCCAAATCGGCGGTTACTATAATAATTTCAAACACTTGGCGTGTGTATGAGATCTTGGCACATTTAATGACACCCTGGTCAAGCAAGTGTGGTATGCAGTTGCATTAAATATAGATTAAAACTACTTAAATATTTTCAATCTTGGTGCAGAGGGCCTGAAGCGTTGTCTATTATTAATAAAACTCAGAATGGTAACCCTTCCTTCCCTAAATACTTTGCCACTTTAAGGATAAAACATCAGTGAAACCATTCAGTAAACAATATTGCAGTCATCCATACCTTGTAGTTATGTTGCCAGAAAACAGGAAAACATTTTTTATTTTTTAGAGGATATAGATTTCTATGTCCAGCTGCATTCCTACATAGTAACAGAGTTAGTCGATCCTTCCATGCTTTAAATCCAGAAGCTTGTTTTGCATTTTTATGAATGTAGGTTCTATTGTGCACTTTCTTCCAATAAAGTCCCGTCTCATCACAGTCGAAAACTTGCCTAGGTTCATATTCCCTATCTTCATTAATTTTCTTAAACTTGGTTGGAAACACGACTGCAGGTTCCTCAACAGCAGATGCAGCTTCTCCAACCATTTTAATGTTTTTTAAAATTGTATCTGTTCCGAAACCTATTCAACCACCCTCGCCTGCAGTAAGCTCCATGGAATGCTCTTCTGTATCATTTTTTCCAGAAAATCTTTGTATAAGCTCACCTTTTTCTTGTAATACCATTCCGTCAACAGGTAGGCTATCCTTTTCTATTCATATCTTCTAACAAAATATTCAAGACCTTTTCCAGTTTCACTAAAGTTGCATCACACACTGCAGCAGTGACCTTTGCTCTTCCCATGAATAGAAAATCTTGAACCAATATTAGCGTTTTTCAAAATTTCACGAATAGATGATTTGTTTTTGTAATACAACCTAGTAAAACAGGCAAACAATTTTCTTTCAACTTCGCTCACTGAAACAATTAATTCATAATATTCACCTTTTCACTTAATGAAAGAACACTTCTGCTTCTCTTTGACGCTTCATTACTGATACGCTTCAAGGCCACTATTACTGAACAGGCGAATATTTACAGATTAATTACGCAAATACTGTACTACTAACATGAACAAGTCTAGCAAACAGATTAATGTAACCGCTAGAAGCAGAATGGAGAGATATCAGAGGAAAGCAGTAAGTCCGCGGAATCCAACGATTAAACAATCAACAACGAAATGATATATGCTACTCTATGTAAACAATACTGTACTCTATATATAAAATAGAAACTTACTTAGACATGGGCTTTTACGAACGGTTGAACATCAACTATTCTTCAACTCTCAGCGTGATAGCATGGTAATTAAAACCCCGGATATCGATACCATGGATACGGAGGCATAACTGTATAAGGAAATTGTGAGCTAATATAAGGAATTGAATATTGAGCTAGAAAGAATGTAGCTAGTTGGTTTTTTAATAAAAAGTCCATAGATCCTGCTTAGATGCAATACACAAGCTTGTGAAAGGTATATTAAGCTAGATCATATTTGCAGGATCATTTGATATTTTGTACTGGTCATCTTCTGTACAATGGCAAATGGTAATACGTTATTCATGTTTCAGTGATTTTCTTGTTTCAGCTGAGACTATAAAATCGACAAATATGACTTTAACAACTGACCTTACCATTGAATAGCCAAACTCATGGTCAATTATTAGCAGTGGCGATACTGATGGTATTTTTACTGAACCTAATGATTGAGGGATCATTGGACCACACAGACATTAAAAGTGTTCAAAGTTTCTATACAATTCATTAAATCTATTCTTTTTTTATTAAAAATGTCTTATTGAATATTAAGCTAATTTAAAAATAAATTTAATTCATATATCAATTATACTCACAATGTAAATAAAGTGTTATTATTTGTGTACATTTCATTTTTACTTTACTTTTAAAAATTTGTATTATGATATTTAAAAATATCATATTTACCAAAGGTATAATATGCATTCAATTTTCAAAGTAGAACTAATTTTGTAATCAGGCTACAAAGATATCAATTAAGATAAATCTACAAAGTTAAATTTTAAAAATTCAATTCTAATTTGAAAAAAAGTTTCTAATTTTTGTATTATAATAAGGAGCATTATAATTTTCAGGCATATTGTAATGGGGGGCATAATTTCTTGTTGGTTAAAGTTAAAGTGTTTTGTGGCAGTAGACTATACTTAAGGTTAAAACTAATAGTGAGTATGAAAATATTTTAATATCTATTTATTTCTCTGTGGAAAAACAATTTTTTATATTGCTAAAACATAATGGCAAAATTATGCAATTCTAATAAATACCATAATAAAAAATATAATTCTGCTAAGTAAAATTACTGAACTGCTGAAATATTTATGCACAACGAGTTTAATTATAGTTTTTAACCAAGTTGCCCAATGTAATATTTTAATAAAAATAATTTTCAAAAACTATTGACCTGAATTTTGTCTAACAAAAAATACTATATATAATAAAATGGGAATAGCCGAAACTGTAGCATGTTGGTGGGGGCAATTTTATAAAAAAAGCATTACTGCTTAGCTTTAAAAAACAAGATTTAAGACATATTTTCATACTTAACATCTTAATTTTGTTTCACAGTTCATGCTCACAATTGTGCACTTGCTTTTGTATAAACCAAACATATGGCCTTTATTATTGAACAACAGGCTTAATTTAACATTAAAGATAAAATGATTTTTAACAAATTGTAAACTTATTTAATGAAATACAGAATAAGTCAAACATAGGAGAGTTTAAACTTTTTTAAAATAATTTGAAAAGGGTTATTTATTTGGCATTCCCAGATTATTATATGGTTATAACATATTTAAAAATGACAAAACAAACATATGTATTAATTTGTAATTAAGTATTTAAAAAATAGAACCATCAAATACATCACAGTTATGGCTACAAATGATTTTCTTTAAAAATATAACTAAATTTAAAAATAACCTATATTTGCATCCCCATTCACGATTTTTTTAAAAATTGGATATATAAACTATGAAAACATGATGAACAACAAAAATAAAATATATAATATCTGTAAAAATACAAACAGATTCTATAAGCTGTGTACGTGCAACCTTAATAACCATAACAATTCAATTATAACAATATTTAATATTATAAAATTTATAACAATTTAGACATAGCTTGTTATTCCTTAAGACACTATTGACACAATAAAATTCAAATTATTTTAACCTTTGTGTATAACAGACATTAGAAATGCCTACTGTGACGGTGAGAATGCTGTAGGCAGGAGAATTCGTGAATGCATTTCTCTAATCAATGGCACAGTATAAGCGACACATTCATCCCAGCCAGGAGACCTCCAAGCACTTTCTCTCGTTTCCTTTCGAGCCTGTAAACTAGAGTAACCTGAAATATAAAAGTGTAACTTATTTTATTTAAAACTAAAACACAAATCTGATAGTTGAAGCATTTCTATATATTTGAGTATATTTCTCTGCCTTTTCCTGACATTAAAATATTTTTTTTTTGTTCACGAGTTATAGAATAACTCTATTCTCAAACCATTAATAGTACTTTTCCAAGAATTATTAAAATTTTGAGCAGTTATTTCGAAACGTATCAACAAAGAAAAATATTTTTATGTTAGGAAAGTCAGATAAATGTACTCAAGTATACATAAAGTTATTGAAATTTGATAATATTCTGGTAGTTTTTTTCCTATCGTAATAAGTTAACTTATTCATGTTTAAGTTTACATTCATTAAAAATAATTCATGAATTAATCTTATAAACTGTCAAAATTAAGAAACCCATTTATTCTCCCAATGAATAAAGGAGATCTAATCAAATATGTATTATTACTTACACCAAATATGATGGACGTTATAAAGTCGACCAATTTGTGAGAAAAATGCAGCAAATGGTTCATCGTTGTTGCGTCTATAGTTAATAGCTCTTGCCCAATTATTTCCCCATTCAATCATTGTTCCTGGTTTAAGGCTATAACTTCGAATTTCATATAAATTTCCACCTTTCCTTAATTCTATTGGAGGCCAATAGCTAAAGGCAAGAAGGTACTGTAAATGTCGAGAACGCAGGAATCCTCCTCGCTCTGCAAGCAGTTTCTGATATGTCTAGAACACCAGCATTCAGCTAAGAAAATATTAAAATATAAAGCTGCCATAATTTATCGCATTTATTATACACATATATCGATTTATCACACACTCTCTCCTCACAAAACCCAATTTCTGTAACAAATGCACAGCCACAATATCCAGAGCAGCATGCCCTCAAAAACTCTCTAGATATGAAAAAAATAGTAAGATTGCTATTCAAACCAACTGCTGTTAATATTTAATGCACTTCTACAGTTGATTTTTATCAAAAACTTATATGTATGAACATATAAAAAACATGAAAATGAGATCTTTTTCAGGAAGCACATTTTTTGTACAATTTTCACCTTAACCTATAACATCTTCGGTAAATATATATGAAAATTGATTTTATTTTAAAAAATAATAATCTATTGGCATTTATGAATAACCATAACTATAGCTGAGAATATTAATAACAAAAAAACACAAAAATGAGTTCTTTTTCAGGAAGCATATTTTTTGTACAATTTTCACTTTAACTTATAACATCTTCGGTAAATATATATGCCAATTGGTTTTATTTAAAAAAATAATAATCTATTTGCATTTATGAATAACCACAACTATAGTTAATAATATTAATAACAAAAAAACCCGAAAATGAGTTCTTTTTCAGGAAGCACATTTTTTGTACAATTTTCACCTTAACCTATAACATCTTCGGTAAATATATATGCCAATTGATTTGATTTAAAAAAATAATAATCTATTGGCATTTATGAATAACCATAACTATAGCTGATAATATTAATAACAAAGAAATATAAAGTTTTTAAAAAAGTTTATTACTTGAACACAGATATTGAATACCTTAAGAAATAGTTTCTAAAATATGAAGTTTTCAAATGGCATATCTAATGTATTCGCCACTGAAACAAGCGAGGATGTTTTGTATATAGGCAAGTAAGTGTTTATAACGTATGTAAACTTTGATGAGTCTTACAATGACGTGTTCAGTTAAACAAGAGGACAAGAAATGTAAAGCAGAGCACAAAAAGTTATGGTAGTTACCTACGTCATGGTTATTTTGTAACGAGGAACATCCTCAATATGTAATATTTGAAGTATTGTTTACGGAATATATTACTTGTCATTCCCAAAGTAAATTGATTTTTTTTTTTTTTTTTTTTTTTTTTTTTTTTTTTTTCCTGGCGAAAAACCAATTGTGGTTATCATCGCCAAACAAAATCTAACACAGTACTCAATATTTTAAATAAAATCAAATAAATTAATAAATAAACAAATAAATAAATACAACAAAAATTACAAAACAAAATAAAACACCAACAATAAAAAACAAAAAACAACAATATAACAATTAAAAAATCCTTAAAAACTAAATAACAAAATAACAACAAAGAACAAAATAACAGTAAATAAATAATATGTAAAACAATAATAGGTAACAATTTACCAATAAATAAATCTCAATAACAATAACAAGAACAGAAAATAAATTTAATTAAAATAAATAAAAGAAACACAGAGAATTATATGTATAAATAAATTTAAAAAAATATATATATATATATTTATGTATTAAATTTTAAAAAATATTTTCAAGTGGTGCAAGAAAGCGATGACTCGGTCAATGGTCGAGGCATCGTCCCTTAGCACCACCTTTAAACTCCCTTTTAAATTAAAAAGGGCACGAACATTACCTACACTAACACAATCTACCAAAATATGTTTTATTGTGAAGATACCCCCGCAGTATTGGCATATTGGTGGATCTTCACGACGCATCAAATATCCATGAGTTGCAAAAGAGTGGCCAACGCGAAGGCGTGTAACCACCACTTCCTCCCTACGTTTTGAACGAATTGAAGACCTCCATGGACGGACGGTATCTTTAATTTCCCTCAGCTTATTCTGAATCACGGTATGCCACTCGTCATTCCAAGCAGCGACCAATAAATGTTTCGCGAAACACACATAATCAGATGCCATAACCAGTTGAGTAATAGGCACCAAACTTGTAGCTTTCTTCGCCGCTTCATCCGCTTTTGTGTTTCCAAGTATTCCGCAATGTCCAGGAACCCAACAGAAAGTTACCCCCACACCCCTCAATTGAAGCCTGTGTACAGCACACAAAATGTCCCCAACCAAAGGGTTGCTAGAGAAAACATCCTGAAGAGCCTGAAGAGCACTTTTGGAATCCGAACACAAAAGATAATGCGAGGATCGAGATTGAATGACGTCCAAAGCTTTAAAAATAGCGAATAGTTCTGCCGTAAAAACACTGCAAGCTGAGGGCAATCCGTACGTGTAGGTACATCCAGATACATAAAACGCACACCCAACGCCATTGTCCAGTTTAGATCCATCAGAGAAAATAATTTCACTGTGTTGGTGAGATTTATAAATGGATAAAAATTCCTGGTGGTAGACCACAACAGGAGTATCGTGTTTTATATAACTGGACAATGAGAAATCGAAGTGCGGCGTTTTTATTATCCATGGAGGTAGATAGCACATTTGTCGTTCAAACATAGTTGGAAGTTGCAACTCAAGTTCATCCAATATTCTTAACGTTCGTATGCCAAATGGAGCGGTCGAACGTTGACGTGTATTATACACTTGATTTAGCTTATTATAAAAGACTCTTTCAAATGCCGGGTGGTTGGGTTTGCTTCGAAGAACAGAAACGTAAGATATTTGTAGCATCTGACGTCGTCTTGAAAGAGCGGGTTCCCCAGCCTCGACAAGAAGACTAGGGATTGGGCTAGTTCTAAATGCACCAGTAGCCAGTCTAAGTCCAGAGTGGTGGACAGCATCGAGAGTTTTCAGAACTGTAAGTCGTGCGGATGAATAGGCTTGACAGCCATAATCAATGCGCGATCTAACGACCGCGCGATAAAATCGAAGCATACTAGTTCTGTCTGCTCCCCAATTCGTACCACTAAGGACTCTTAACATATCCAATTTCTTATTGCATCTCACCTTCAAATCACGAACATGTGGGATCCATGAGAGTCTTTTATCAAATAAAAGACCTAGAAATCGAACACTATCCGTGGTTTGAAGCTGAACCCCGTCAAGAAAAAGGATCGGCTCCTGGTGTTGCCTACGACGACTAAATGCTACACATTGGGTCTTCGAAGCAGAGAATTTGAAACCTGTAGATTTTGACCATTCCTCCAATCTGTATATTGCTAACTGCAAAGATCTTTCCGCAGTTGCCATACTACGAGCAGGCACATATATACAAAAGTCATCCACAAAAAGGGAACAGTGTACCGGAGATCGTATATTACTGGTGATACTATTTATTGCAACGGCAAACAGCGTGACGCTCAGCACGCTGCCCTGCGGTACACCATTCTCTTGTGTATAGCTGTTTGAATACGTGCCTCCAAGTCGAACGCGGAAAGATCTGTTTGAAAGAAAGTTAGCGATGAATGCTAGGATATTCCCTTGTATACTCCATGATTTCAGAGTGTTCAGAATTCCTCTTTTCCATGCCATATCATATGCCTTTTCAAGGTCAAAGAAAACCGCAACGAGCGTTTGACGCAAGAGAAAGGCATCTTGAATAGCGGATTCTAACAAAACCAATTGGTCAACTGATGAGCGTCCTAGTCTGAAACCACATTGTTCGTTGCTAAGAAGGTTGTTGGTTTCTAGGTACCAGACAAGACGGCGGTTGACCATCTTCTCCAGTAGTTTGCACAAGACGCTTGTAAGTGATATAGGCCTGTAACTACTGGGGTTGGTTTTGTCCTTACCTGGCTTCAAAAGAGGAATTACAGTCGATTCTAACCATGCATCGGGGAAAGAGCGCTCCTCGAATAAACGATTGTATACTCGAAGGAGGACAAGTTTCGCCGATGATGGTAGATGTTTTAGCATGGAGTACACAATGGAATCAGGACCTGGTGCAGAATCCTTCGTTGACGCAAGAGCTGACTCCAATTCCCCTATAGAGAAAGGAGTGTTTAAAGGAGAGTCCTCAGACGACCCAACAGTAAACGGAATTGCTTCTTCCTTCAGTTTATAAATCTGGAATAATCTATTATAGGCTGTAGTAGCAGAAAAGTTAGAAAAAGATGTTCCAAGTACATTAGCAATGTCATCACTGTTTGTGATTAATCTCCCATCTGGTTGCTTCAGCGCAATGGCTGGCAACGGAATGGAAGTACCACAAACTGATCTTAGTTTCCTCCACACTGTGGAGGACGGAGTTGTTCGTCTAATTGTGCTAATGTACTGTTCCCAAGAGTTCTTTCTACTCAGCCTAAATATCCTCCGTGCTTTCGCACGGAGTATTTTATATTCCTGAAGGTTTCCATTCGTTGGGTGTCGTTTAAATCTCCTAAGAGCTCTTCGTCGTAAACGGAGGATTTCTGTGCATTCATCGTTCCACCACGGCACAGGCGGTCGGCGTGGATGCGTAGAGGTTTTCGGAATGGTCTTTTCAGCGGCATTTAAAATTGCTTTCGTAATATTTTCTATATTTTCATCAATGGGTGTCAAATAATCCATGTCAAGTGATACAAGGTGATTCGAGTATGAGTCCCAGTTGGCTTTTCGCAAAATCCAACTGGGATTTCGAGCATAACAGGGTTGGGAGTCACATAAACTGATCTTAATAGGCACATGGTCGCTACCATACAAATCGTTGAGTACCGACCATGTGCATCTAGTAGCTAATTGTGGGCTGCAAATCGATAGGTCAACAGCTGTCCATCCACCAGTAGATGCTGCTAAATGGGTAGGCGAACCGTCATTTAGCAGATATAAGTCCAGTTCCGTTCTCACACTCTCAACAAGGTCACCTCGAGAGTTCCTAGTCGGAGATCCCCAAGACGAATGGTGGGCATTAAAATCCCCTACCAATAAGAACGGAGTTGGTAACTGGCTTATTAAATTCACTAAATCACTGTGATGCAGGTTTTCTTGTGGTGGCAAGTAGACACAGCACACAGTGATTTTATACGGGACAGCTGTTTGAACGGCTACTGCTTGTAAAGGAGTTATTAAGTTTAGAGAAACAGCATCGATACAGTCACGGGCTAGGATGGCTACGCCACCTCTAGCTCGATCTTCTGTAACGAAGTCCGATCTAAAAACTGAATACTCCCTTAAATGGAAATTATGCGATTCGTGGAGATGTGTCTCCTGTAGACATACAAACATTGGGTACACATCTCGCACGAGTACTTTAAGTTCTTCTATGTGACTCCTAACACCGTTGACGTTCCATTGTATCACTGACTTCCTAAGCAAAGACATTTATTAGCTTAGCAAAGGGTTTATTTGACACCCATTGGTGCTCTCTCCTTTCTTGCCTGGGACGTTTTGGGACGTCTCAGGCTTACATTTCTCAGATTCCATATCCACCCGTTCAGGGATGGAATCTGAGGAAGTTTTGGGTTTAGGAGGGGTAGTTTTCACATTCCCTCCTTTGTTTGCATTTTTCTTAATACCCGGTAACGACTGAGACGATGTGGTCTGTCGTAACTCCGGTCTACGTGGTTTGGATTTTTCCAACGTCTTCTGCACAGATGGTTTACTACCCGTTGATAATTTCTTCTGCACCGAAACACAAGGCTCACTTAGTGATTTATTTCGTGCTCCAATCCCCCCAGTGGAAGGGATCGGTACAAGAGGTAAATCACTATCCGTCGCTGCAGGTTGTACTAAGTTCAAAGTAGGAGGACCATTCGTGACTATGGACAAAAGGCGAGAAACTTGTTCAGTTAGAACTTCAATTTTTTTCGACAGCTCGGCACAGTTGTTACAGGACGATCTGGAAGCGGTCAGAGTAGCGGCATAAGTCTTACTGTCTGTCTTTGGCTGAGTGGAACGATAGAGTTTTTTGGCCTCTGGAAACGACAGCTTGTCTTTCGCCATGATGCCTAGGATAGCTTTCTCTTCCTTGAACGTGGGACAGTTGTAGGATCGCGCTGGGTGGTCACCACCACAGTTGGCGCATTTCGGAGAATTAACACAATCCTTATCATCATGGCCTTCGACGCTACATATACCGCATACGTTCTGCTTCGAACACGTAGAGCTGATATGCCCAAATCGCTGGCACTTGAAGCAGCGCCTAGGGTTAGCCACGTATGGTCTCACTGAGAGCCTTTGGTAACCTGCATGCAAGTATTCGGGTATTTCCGGCTTTCCAAATGTCACGATAAAAGACGCTGTTGCTACCTTTTCTCCTTTGTCCATTTTCATTATAGGAATAACGTCCGTAACTAACTGAGAAGACAGTTCGGACTTTATTTCATCGATTGGAAGGTGCATTAAATCCCTACATGTGATGACCCCCTTTGAGTAATTCAAGGATCTGTGGGGAGCCACAGATACCATGACCTGGTCAAAGAAGGAGGTCATTTTTGATAGAGAGCGGGTTTGTCTGTCGGTGGAAGTCGCAACTAACAATGTTCCGTTTCGAAGTTTCTTAATAGAGGCTACTGGGCCTCCAGCACACGCAGTAATAGCCTTGTTAATTAGGAAAGGAGAAACTTTTGAAAGATCTTTCCCTTCTTCGGCACTAGAAACAACTAAATATTTTGCTGATGGCAATGTCTGCGACGTTGCCACCATCAACTTTTTACTCAAATCCTTTTGAATATGATCGTCAGGAGAATCCTGGCGTGTTCTCTTTAAACTAGCCGTATTTGACGGGGTTTTTGAATCCATAAATATTTTTTGCCAGCCATCGTGTCAAGCGTTACGGGCGAGACTATAGGAACGGGTACACCCTTGGATCACATTAAGATCATTTCCAACCCTCAGAACTCTGAGGCCTATAGCTTTTCTCCTTAGCTCGACTGGATGGGCATCAGTCGAGGACTCGTAATACTGTGCACAGGCTCCGACACCCATGCACCGCGGACACTCCCTGACCAAGGACCGAAGCGGCTGGTAGACCAGAAACCGCGCTTACGTCTTCGGCAGAGCAAGCTCACATCAGCGTCCCAGACCAGAGTTTGTCACGCTCTGGACTTTTCAGCACTCCCAACGCGCAACGGTTCTGACCAGTCAAAATTCCCTAAGCGAAGATGTAAGTGTTGAAATGTGTATAGATTGTGTTGGTGTGTGTATGTGTGTTTGTATGTTTTTGTGAGTGGTGTAGTGTTAGGCTAGGGTACCGCGAGGGACGCCAAATCCCTCGTAGGTGCGGCTAGTCCGCACCCCCCTGCGGGGCAAAGTAAATTGAAACAGTATGTAATAACTCAACGATAAATCCACTTTAAAAAAAAAAAAAAAAAAAAAAAAAAAAAAAAAAAAAAAATAACTTCTTTTCTAAACCATTTAATGTAGATCATCATTAATAAAACTCCCTTTAGCTAAACATTCCAATAGTAATGTCTCTCTTGACAGCCTATAAAAGTTCTTGCCAAACTACTCATCACAATCTTACATACTTACCAGCTATTAACTTGGTAAGCATTACAACTGGTTAAGGATACTGATAACAATTACCCAGGTCATTTCTTTATACATATACTATAAATAGCATTTTAGTGACAACTATATTCTAATTTATAGGATAAGACCTCTTTTTTTAATTAACAGTCAGTCGGTAAGAGAAAAAGGTGTTTTGGTGGCCCCCCGAGGTTTGCAGGAATGTGGGAGCAAGGCTATTGGATTTGAGGAGAGGTTTCTGCACGGCAGGAAGTGGGTGGGATGGTAAGGCCGGTTTCACACGAACACCTAAATGCCAACGAAACGCCAAATGCAACTTCTTGCGTTCAGTCAGACACAAATCACCGACTGCTCGCTGGCTGGAGTTGTAAGCAATAGGCGGCCATTGGTGCTTTCACACGGAGTAGCAGATTCCAGCGTTTAAAGCCAGAACTCTGCTGTTTTGGCGTTTGTCCCGTCTCGACTCTGCTAGAATATGTATGTCTTGTTTTCACTTCTGCTGTTTTGCAAATTAAACTAAGGACATGTAATAAGATATAATGTTGTAGCTAAACTCTTATTTCTTTTTAATTAGTTTTTTTAAATTTCAACTTTCAATCTCAGCACTACGAATCATATATTTATAAAACTTTGTTAAATGATGTACTTCTAAATTAAAATTATGACATTTAATAAGATATGATCTTGTAATTAAACTCTGAATTCTATTAAATTTGTTTTAAAAATTAACAAAATTGTTTGCTAAGCATAAAAAATGCCCATATAGTAAGATCTTTAATTTTTATAAATTAGTGCCTATACGATAACATTGAAAAGTCTCAACTATTTATACCACCTCTTATTAAAATTCTTATTACTCTTACAATCTAAGAGTGAGACTTAATCTTTCTTCAGGGGCGATGAGCAGTCGAATGTTAGCAGTATTTCCTTTAATGTCATTCCTAATTAGGCTCAAAAGTTCATTGTAAGATCTTTCGGACATACGGTAATAAGTAAAAAACTTTTCTTCATCTTCCCTAAGCTCTGCGTAAGTCGGTAAAACTCACTTGATATAAGCCTGAAACTCAATAGGATGAACTCAAAACTGTCTAATCACTTTTTTGTGCCTTTTTATAGCACGGCGAAGCATTATAGGAAATAAACATTATTCATCATCCATGTTGTCTCGTCAACAGGCGAGGGCTGAATGAGGGGGACTGAGTTGGTGGGAGGAATCGCAGAAGAACACCCAAACTCGTGTTTGCCGTCTGAAAGCATCCCGCGACTTCATTGCCACAGCCAACAGCGCTTTCGTTGGCGTTCAGTGGTCCATGTAAATCCGGCCTAAAAAGTATTTATTCTAGGGGACAACGTTTATGATTTAACAAGTAGACTGGCTGACTGACTCTGTTGAAAATTTCTTATTTTACATGACATAAATGTGTGTAATGCAGTTGTTGTGTGACAAGACATAGTCCGAGAATGTGTATGCAATATGTCTTAAAAGCTAAAATGAATTTTCAAGCTTAGTCTGAACCTAACTTAAGTAGTTTATAAGATTTATAAATGAAACATGTACAGTAGAACTTGAGAGGATGAAAAAGGACACTTTTTGTGATTAGTACGGATGTGGATGAAATGTGATTGAAAACTTTAAAACTGTTATATAGAGTTGTCAATTACATAAATAATATGACTAAATCTTAAATCTATTAACCTATCCTAGGAGGCGAGAGGTAGATGGTGGTGAAAGGAAGTGCATATTGCAGAGATGTTATGGAGGTTCAAGAAGTACTTTAGGACATGGATGGATAATGTGAAGGGGTCTGACTAAATATGCTCGACTTTTAAGGTGTGAGTAATTTGAGCTCTCGGCACTGAAGAGTTTTGCCAAGAGGGATTGGACAAAAACAGCAACGAGGGTGAGTGAAAGGAGTTGTGGATGGTGACATTTGATAGGAACCATGGAGAATTGGAGAGGAGTCTAAGAGGATAGGGTTGGATCTTTAATTAACATAGACATAGAATGTTATTAATAATTTTCTCTATAAAGGGACCGATTTCATCTGCTAATAAACTTACTCCGAGGAAAAAAGATTTGTTGAAAAACTGACTTTCTTAGGGAAAATTAGTAATAACACCTAACCAATTATTCACTGTCCTGCCAGTTTTTCTAGGCACAGCACAAAAATGTCTATTAATTTGAGCCATTTTATGGGTGTTTACTTTAAATTCCATAACTCTGTGTTTCAAGTCAGATTGTTATAAACTTAAAAAGCATCATTTTTAACTGAGGAACAATGTTGCTCGTGTCCGTGATCTTTGCATCACACGTGTGAGTGTCTTTAAATGCAACGCTAAATGAGCAACAGCGATTTGCCGCCAGTGCGCCAGCCAAACATAGGTTTAATGCGAACTCCTTGACATAGATCTTCGAATTCTCTTCTAGAATGCAAGAGGTCTAAGTAGCAGTAAATTCTTAGAACTGAAACAAAACATCCTATCAAAGGATATGGATATATATGTTATTGTTGAAGCGGAAGCTTCTACAAAGACTCTCCAATTTTATGAAATGCTGGGTTACACAAACCACTTCTCAAAAGAAGCTGACAAGTGGCATCAGGATAATATGTGATATAAAAACCTCTCAAATAAGCAAGGTATAAATACTCCACGAAATGGCGGACCACGATATACTAGAGTTAATCCAAGTGAAAATATGGAAAGGAAAACAGAGGTTTTCATTGTTCTTCCTATAAACATGTTAAACCATTAGACAATGCAGCTGACCTTAGAATACTAAAGAACCGGCTAAAACCAAATAGTGTTATTGTAAGGGATTCTAACAGCCCATCAACGAAATGGGGATATCAAAGAACAACAAATGTAGGAAAATGCTTGGAAGAATTCCTTGACAACTGCCTGCTAGATGTGGTTAATACGCCCCCAACCTTCTTGCCATACTCAGGAAGCCTAGGAAGACCTGATCTAATCATCACCCACCCTCACATAACTGTCAAGATCAACGTCGGACTTTTGGACGACGCTGGAGGATGCGATCATCGTGCCCTGTATGTAACCTTCAAACTCAAGAAAATTGAGCATACTTGTAGCAACACACCCAGATAGAATTTCAAAAAGGCCAAATGGAATGTTTATAAGCAAAGGACAAATGAAGCACTGTCGGAGCTGACACTCACCAGACTGGAGGAAGCAGCAAGATCAGTCACTAAGGCTATACTGAAATGCGCGCAGGACTGCATTTCCCGAGGGCAAGTAAAGCGATATAAACCTTTCTGGAGCAAAAGTCTTAACAAGCTGAAAAACAAAAGAGACAAAGTTAGGCGGAAAGCGGAGGCGACAAAGACACTGCAAGACAGCATTGAACTTCACAGAAGGCAGGCCATTCTCACAGGCGCAATCAAGTCAGGCAAGAGACACATTCAATACCTTTCTGGAGAAGTTGGACTTTAGGAAGGACGGAACAAAAGCACATAGATTCATATCAACCCTCAATAATGACAGAAGCAAGCAGCAACAACTATCCATACATTGTAACAACACGGAACTCTGCACCCATGAAGCCATCACTGAGGCACTATGTAAATCCTACACAAAAGTTAGTAACATCAAGGTAGACAGAAGGTGAAAGCTGAGTTGCAAAGGGCTCCCCTTGCCCAGTGCCTGAATGAGACTATGGACCGTAAAAGCATGAATGTTTTTGATATGGCTGAACTGAACCTGGCTCTCTCCTCATGCAAGGAAAAAAAGTCTGCTGGTATAGACCAGTTGTTCCCTGAAATGATTCTGAATCTCGGTAACAGAGCTAAGGAAGTGGTCCTCAAACTTATAAATATAACCTGGAATGCTGGAGTTCCCAGCCAATGGAAGAAAGGTGAAGTTATACCAACCCTAAAAAAAGGAAAGGACCCACACAGTATTGATAGCTATCGACCTATCACTCCATGAGCTCTCTGAGCAAAGTAGCCAAAAGGATGGTCCTCAATAACCTACTGCTAGCAATCAACCACCTAAAGTGCCTTGATGATGGAGAAGCTGGCTTTTGCAAGCATAGAAACACTATGGACCATGTAGTAAATTTAACCCAACATGTCAAGGACGCATTCCACAAAAATGTCCACAGTCGCAGTACTAGTGAACCTACATTCAGCCTATGACACTGTGTGGCGAGGGATGCTGCAGCACAAGATAAGCCAAGCAGGAATAGTGGAGAAGCTCTTCTACTGGATTAAGCCATTCCTGGGTAAATGGCACCAAAGGGTAAAGTTTAATAATTATTGCTCCAAGTTCCGATTGGAAAGGCAAGGCCTGCCACAAGGAGTAGTAATCAGCTGCCAATTATTCAATTTAATGATCAATGACATCCTAGATATTATCAGAGCGACGCCAGTGGTGGAAGCGCTACCATACACGGACGACCTGATCATATGGGCTTCAAGTAGCAACATAAAAGCTCTAGAATCTATTTTAAACCAGGTCCTTAAAAACCTTGGAACATGGGCTGACAAATATGGTTTAACAGTAAACATAGCCTAGATGGTATACCAGGTTCTTAGCCTATCAACAAGGCCAACTGACATCAAATTCTAATATAAAGTAGTAGACTTGGGGAAGCAGGATATAATAAAATACCTAGGTGTATTCACCGATTAGAAAATGTCATGGAAAGCACATATTGACAGCTCTGCCGAGATAGTCACCAAGAGATGCCACCTGCTTAAACATCTGACAACTACCACCTGGGGAGCTAAGCAGAATGTCCTAACAACCACATATAAGACACACATAAGGCCCATCCTTGAATATGGTAGTGAAGGCACCATAACGGCGAGCCCTTGTACCTCTGCTAAGCTAGACATCGCCTAAAACATTACGCTAAGATTAATCACAGGAGCTCCAAAATTGACACCAATCGTAGCAATGGAAGTTCAATACAACGATTGAACCAATACAATGCGGCAGGGAAAAATCGGCCTTAAATGCTTGGGAAAGGCAAAAAAGAATACAGCCCCACAAATGGGAGAACTATGAGCAAGCAGCACTCTAAAAACCCAAATAACACCATTGACTGTGGCCCATTCTGTTAGGGAAAACTACAACATCATGCTTGGAGATGCCGAAATGTTCCCTCTGATGGGAGAAACAGCCAGCTTCTCGCCAACCTCAGACCTACGCCTGGAAAACCACTCTATTCCAAAACATATGTCTTTGGACATCGAATTAAGGATAGCTGTGCTAGAAATGATCAACTTCAAATATCCAGAACAAGAGTGGCTCCACATATACAATAATGGTTAATTTTTGTTGCGCTATTTTGTATCAAAAACTTGTAGCATACAAAACTAACAACAAGTTACAATACGAAATACAACACGACAACAACAACAAAGATAAACTACAAGCACCAGGCGTATACAAAATAAACTGCGACAAATGTAACAAATTCTACATTGGACAAACAAGTCACAGCATTAAACAAAGAGTCGAGGAACACAAACAGAACACCATCTCAACATTTTACAATCACATAAAAGAAACAGGACACAAATACACAGACATTTACCATAACCTAGAGATCTTACACATCAACAAAAATAGACCACATCTCAACACACTGGAACAATATGAAATTTACAGACACGGTACACGGTACAAACATATTAAACGAACAAACCCAATACAAATCATACATACTCTTCGATACTATCGAAAACTTGCCTTTAAATTTGTCACCGCTTAACCCGACATCTCCAAGCAAAAGGAACTGATGACGATCGTCACATAGCGATCGAAAACGTTCTGTCTCAGTAAGTTTAACAAATTTACAAAATTTAAAGTTCAGATAGTCATAATCTATTGTTTAAGTGATTAATTAAGATCCACCGAAAGTAATAGACAACAAAATTCAAGAATTGAAAAATTGTTTAAATAAATTTGAATACTTCATTATACAGTTACAAACAACATGTCTCAACAACATGCCAAAAAATATCTCCAATCTGGCATCTGATATACAGCAACCCTTCAACTCTGCAGCAAGTTTACCAACTAGGTAAATTAATTTCTGTATTAAAACACTTACAGAGGATACACAATAATATCTGTTGGAAGGATTTGAGAACAATGGTAATTGTATTAGTTTGAACAGCTAATCTCATGGTTGCTTGCGAATTGAGTCCTGGGTGACAAGTCCAACTCATGAATGTACCTCAATGTTTAGCAGTGTAAGAAAGAGAAATATAAAGATCACTAATAACTTAGGTTATTTGTAAGACAAAAGGCAAAGAAATGTGATTAAAGGGCCAATATAAATTTTAAAATATAAGAGTAGGACATTCATAAGAAAGAAATAGATAAATTTAGAGCAGGAAATTCATAGTAAAACTTATACTGGGTAGCTGCAAAAAAAATATTATGGTGTAAAGGATTAAATGAAGGCTGCGTTAGACATCAAGAAGGCATTAGACATTATTTTTGAGACTAAGTGTAAGGTGTAGATATCAGATAGATATCAGAAAATACAGATACAGACTACAGAAAGAATAAAAGAAAGTAATACAGACATCTGAGAAGCATGAAAGTAGTAGGAATGAGAACGGGCCAGTTGATACAGAAAAATGTTTGAGACAAGAAAGTTTACTTTAATCAAACATGAACCAAATAATACTGTAAAAACTACAGATTAGTTTTTAAAAAAAATTAAGATATGAAGTTTACAAAAGTATGAGAAAATGGAGAACTATGCGAAGAGTTCAGGAACAGAAGGAACTACAGAATAGGACCTACAGGAACATGGGTAAAATTGATTTGTTGTTTAAAGTAGAACCATTATCAATTATGAAGGATAGGAAATGTAGGGACGTAAATACACTAAGAGTTAGAATAATTAAAATGAATTTAAAAAATATTTAGGAATAACTGATTAATTTTTTTTTAATGTCACAACATAAAGTGCTTACTTTATCTTTTCCCAAAATTTCAGTAGTTTTATCAATACTCGCAAATCCTCCTGTGTATTTCCAGAGGTGTAAAGCTTGATCAAGGTCTCCGACTTGAACAGTCCAAGAAGCAACCAGGTCACAGTTTAGTTCATTTTGTTTAGAATGAATAAGATTTACACTGTCCTCACTAAAAACATTAAAATTATGTCCCAAATAAGTATTTGCAAGCTTTATGGTTTAGGATCCTAAATAAGAAAAAAAGTAATAATCATATATAAAACTAGCATTTATAAAATGGCATTAAAAAATTTAACTTTGCATACAAGATTAACGACGCCAAGTCTTTTGTTATATAGGCTAAAAACAAAACTATAGATCATCATCGAACCCATAATCTGGCTCACCATAACTAAATTATGCTGATATGGACACATATTGAGCTAGAAATGATCAGTCTGTACACTCTGCTGTTTTAAAATGAAATCAACATGAAAACAAATTTCAGGAAACAAAATACTGAAGCTACATATTTGTCAAAGAAGTAATAAAGTGAATGTGAAGAAAATTTGTCTGTTAAGGAAGTGTTTATCACCAAAATAATTTTGGAGAATATTCCCCACTCCTATTTATAAGAAGAACTATGGCACCTCTTTCTAAATCTAATAATAGTGAGGAGTGTTCAAGGAGTTTAAATTTTGTTACTGAATTAGTTTAACAACTGAAGAATTTTGTCAATGATTCATTTTGACATTGAGAATTGATCTATAAAGTTTTTAGTAAGACTGTAATATTAATTGACCTCAGTAACCTCAATTACCCCCTCCCCATTTATTACTGATGTCAGTATTCTCCTTCCATTCTATTGATAACTTTACATTCAGTACATTGGAATTATTGTGTGAATAGCTTTTGTATATCATGGCTTGTTTTATATTGTCCCATGATTTCTCTTTATAAGTTTCCCCAAAATTTTCTTTTATTTATTTATTAAATCAAATATTTTTCACCTCATATTCTGTCCATAAAACTGTACATACCTTTACAGATTACAAATGTCAAACAAAAAGAAATATATTTCAACCCCTTTTTCTAACATCGTTAATAGCAATAATATTATCCTGAGTTATGTTAATGACAGAAGTGGAGTCATTATTATAATTTTTTTTTTAATATACTGTAATATTAGATGTGAATACTATATCAAATTTATTTTATTGTTATTAATACCAAAAATTTACCAACACTGTTACATTAGTTTATGACTATCCCAACTTTATATTTTGTGAATTTATAAAAACTAACTGAGACAGAACGTTTTCAATTGTTCCATGGCGATCTTCATCAATGTCTTCTCACTATCTGATCAGTGAGAGGACACTGATGAAGATGGCCTCGGAACGATTTAAAACAATCTGTCACAGTACGATTTTATAAATTTACAAAATATAAAGTTCGGATAGTCCTAAACTAATATAAAAGTGATTCATAAGTTTCACCATACGTAATGGACTACAAAATTCAAGAATTTATTTCAATTAACACATTCATACAATAGATTTAGATAACACAAGATAAATACCCATATCTTACATATATCAGGTTTCTTAACTTATCTCCTAAATCTATCCCAATAAGTAAAAAGTTTACAGTTCTAATATTTTTAAGACTGTTACAGTAGAAGCTCGACAAGTTGGACTAACTGAGACCGTAGCCAATCTGCGTTAGACAGAGACTAAGTTAAAAATTAAGTGAAGACATTGTACTTACAGAAAAACTCCTTTATATTTATCAAACAAAGAGTATTATATGCTGTACATTACGTACATAATGTATATACAGATAAACTCCACTGCAATTAATTTCTTAGCAAACTAATCTGTCTATTTTGGCTGTTTTAATGTTGTAACCTGCTTCCGAGCTGTGTGATCCCGTAGTCTTTTCACTTTAATAAGTACAAAACATTACGTTCATTATTTTGTTTATCTATAGGTCTTAGACATTTTAGTTGTTGTGTTAGATTTTTTATGTACGTACTGTACCTATTTCATTTTTATTTAAGACGAGCAGACGTCATCCACTCCAATTGAGTGCATATCAATTGAATTGTTGTATTAAATAATTTATGTAACAGTTTTCTAAATTAATTGTTTATTAAATTAAATAAAGGTTTATAAAAATAAAAATCATTTTTAAAAACCTTTTCAGCTTAATATAACACGTAACTTATATTATATATATATATATATATATATATATATATATATATATATATATATATATATATATATATATTTCATATTGTAATTCAATTAACAATAACTTTAT
The DNA here is from genome assembly GCA_036971475.1 of Prosapia bicincta. NCBI lineage: Eukaryota > Metazoa > Arthropoda > Insecta > Hemiptera > Cercopidae > Prosapia > Prosapia bicincta. The sequence goes on along the minus strand of JBAIZL010000003.1, from coordinate 62,019,047 downwards.
ATATATATATATATATATATATATATATATATATATATATATATACATACATATATATTATGAATAACATTTTCATAAAATAAAACATAATAACATTTTAAAAATAAAAAAAACTAAAATAAATATAAAGTATTGGCAGTTGTATAATCAAGCACTGATAAGATAAGAAGCATTGACTGACCCTTTGAACAAAGTACAATTATAGGATCATTCAGGATATACTCATGGAACTCTGTGTCCCTTTTAAGTTTGAGAATGCTCATACTGCAAATCAACAAAATGCTTCACTTATTTAGCTTAGTAAAAATGTATTAAGAAAAATAAAAAAATTATATGTTCTTGTTTATGAAAATATTATTCAACCATACATATATATATATATATATATATATATATATATATATATATATATATAAGGCTCAAATGTTGCATTAAATAATAACCTTAGGTTATTTTCTGTTTGAAAAAATATTCTTCAAAATCAATATTGTTTAAAATAATTATATAATTAGCTAATCAAAGAAGTCATTGTGATCAAGAATGGATTCATTATTTCACAAAACCAATATTCAGCTTGCAGCATTTTAAGAGACCTACTGTGTTTAACTGAGTGAAATGTTTAAACCCATTATTTTTCATTGCTTTAAAAAAATGTTTACAAATACTGACCTAGCAAAGATAAATCTATTTACTTCTTAAAACGCTGAGCAATTGACAGTAATGAAAGATTTTAAAAATTAGCCAGCAATGTAATTTGTATTACAAACTTTTTCTAAATGTATATTTCTGTACAAAAATCAGGTTTGTTTTGTATATTATTGTGTCCAAGATGTACTAATAATTGCAAGATTAAATTGGGAGAATTATTTTAAATATTTTCAATAATTTTATTACCCTATATTTAACGAATATTTGTAACCCATTTTCTTTAAAATTATTGAAAACCTTGTTCTAAACTGTCCTTTTCAAAAAACGTCATCAAATTTTTAAAAACATCGCTCAGGATTTACTACTTTTTAGGTATAGATTAAAATTTGTTAGGGTAAACAATACTTCTGAGTATAGACACTTACAAAATATAAAAAATCTATTTAATATGAGTATTAACATTTCGAAGAGGTAATAATACAATATACAGTGGATAATTATATGAGGGGTGGGTTAAATTATAAAATTTATGAAGTGAATTTTGTTCATGTATAAACTATAAACGTTTTTTGTAGGACTCCAATGAACAACGTTTTTGCTGTTTTCACAATATAGACATAGACAAAAAAATAATAGATAATCGCCAATGCTATTCAGTCAGATTTAGGGGAAATATTTGTCACACAGATTTCCAAACGACATGTCACAGTATGTGGTTCAACTTTACACATCTTACAACTTATATATCTTATAGATGTAATGTAACAGTCTGTTAAAACGAAGGTAAATGGAGTTATCTGATGCTGACATTGGGAAGTTTACCCTATATGATGTTGAAGCCAGGCAGGTTGTTATTACATGATATAAATATAACAAGTTCACCCTTTTCTTTCCAAGAGGTTGCAATCTCAAGTGAATGCTTCAATTTAAAAATAATGATTCTGTTTACGTGTGTTATTGGTCTTTTCTCCGTAGAACTAGCATACACATAGGGCAAACATTATTTGGATGCTGAGTCACCATCTCAGTGTAGATATGTATAGTTGGCTGTCATTCAACGCTAGGTGCTGAACCTGGTCCAACTGTCATATTGACTGTCAGGTTGTCTTTGATTTGCATCAGTCAATTGTTTTGTTTCTGAGTGTGCTTCGTTGTTCTAAAAAAAACAAGTTGTCTTATCTTTAGTGGATATACTAATTTTAAATCAATCAGATAAAAGAGTTACGGATAAACAGTTAGCTGAGACATAATGTGTTGGACAATGAACGATTTTGATTAAAAGCTATATTTTTAAACTTTGTGTCAGTGATTGTAAATGAAGATGAAAGTTCTTCAAGGAAATCAATGTAGGTAGCAAAAAACAAAGAATTAGAAGATTTGTTTTCAAGTGGTTTTTGCAACAAAATTCTATGAGAAACCCAATTTCTGCTCTGATTCTTTGTGGAAAAGTTCAGAAAAAAATATATAACTATAAAAACAAATATAGAGTTTTTCTGCCATTTGCAACAAACATACAGTAATTAAAAACAACCTCTTTTTTTAAAGAAACACTATCAAAATGGTGTCCAGTTCCAATTGAATCGGATAATTAGAGCTCCACTGTATTTACAGTTCCGCTGCTTCAATAACAATAGACAAAAGGTGTATACAACTTTACAAGTAGCCGTTTTATGCAATATACCTTTGTGCACTTTGCTCACCTGCATGATTCATATTCAAAACATAGTCTATTATAAGTGATGTTTGGTTTAACAGGACCTGTTGTTATGAGGTTCTACTGTATTAGTTAATGTTAATGTCCAAGAGTTGAAGAAGGAGATGAGTAACATTTTTCTTAACGCTTTGAATATCATGTTTTTTGTGGTTGCAAATATTGGCGTCCCTGGTTTTTAAGTGAAACCTTGTGTAAAAGATGGTCGGAACCAAGCCCAGTGCTAGTTGCATATATACGAGCATTAGTTCCAAAGAGTTCATGTCAATTAGTTTCAATTTCAACACCAACAGCTTCTCATTATAAATTGAACAAACTTATAAAAAAATTATGGTAAATTCAAATTTATTGTATGTCAAATATATTGAAAATATAAATGTATTGAAAATATAAAATATATTGAAAATATATGAAATATAAATTTACTGAAATGCGAAAATGTACTGGAAAAATGACAAAACACGTACTAAGATTGTATTAAATACAAATCTTATTGTTTTAAAAAGTCTCTAGTGAGCAAAATTATAAATTAAATCACCCCATGTTCTCAAACCTTTACTCTTCAAAATCGTTACAAGATTTCACATTATTATCATTCTAGAGACAAAATAAAAAATGCTAGGTGATTATTAGTTTAGCACTTCTGAGATAAGGAATTATTAAAGACACATGACCAACGAGGAAAAGGTGTTGTCATCCAATGATCTCCAAGGCATAGTGGGGTGTATGGAAATGAGGAAGAAGAACCTGAGAACTGTCTTTCCACCTACAACTCCCCTTAGTCAATTCAAACAGCTAATCAACAATAAGAGATCTGTAGATTAAAAAGTGACATATGTATCACATGTTCCTCTCAAATGTCAGAACCACTCACAGATAAAACGATAGTGTATGATGTTGACGGAGTGTGAGACTGCTAATCCAGTTAGAGAGAAGATAAAAGTTGCATTTAACACGATTTTGCAGGAACTTATGGAATCTATAGAGTATCACGGACATCAAGCTGACAGGTGTTCTTGACACTAGATGTGCGTTGTAAGAAGTAATGAGGATAAAATATTGTCATTCACTTTAGGTTTAATATTTAGTCAAATTTTTTAAATCATTTGCACATCTCTTGTAACCAAGATAAAGTTTTATATTAACTAATAATACAAACAAAATTGTAATTAGTCAAAGAAATTATGCAGAACTCACCAATAGGTCAGTGAAAATAATAAAATAATGATGTTATTGGTAGTGTGTTTGACTTACACAATTGAGACTGTGTAACTATCGATTTGTTAAAACATTTTTATTTCTGACAATACCTGGCATTTTATGTATAAATATTTCTTCAATTTATTTTTGTTTATGAGAAGAAACTGGTCCTAGTTTTTCATGTTTCACTCAACTTAGCTTAGGGTATTTACTGAAATGTTTACTTGTTATTATTAGTTCACATGTAGCTAAATTGATAAAATCAGTCATTGACATCATCTCAATGTTTATAAACATATCATACATTTAGGGTTTATAAAAAAAAAATATAAGGTTTTATTAAAAATAATTTTCTTTGGTTAATAGTAATATTAATATTAATATACGCAAAATTCATTTATAAAATTATTTTTTTCTGTACAACATAAATTTACTTTCCTTTTCGATGGAATCAGGCTCCAGTTTCTTCAGTACCATACTGTTGTAGTTGTTACCAGTGAGGACATCTGCTTCAAAATAAAATGAAGAAAGTGAATCTAAACTGAAAACTCCTAATAAGAAACCAGCTAAGAATATATGTGCAACTGAGATAAATGCTTTTCTATAAAATCCCCATCTACCGACAATTTTGTTCTAAACATATGAGATTGCATTGAATATTCAATGAGAAGGTAATATTAAAGCAGGTGATGTGAAAAGTAAGTATGAATAGCAAAGGTCTTACTGAACAATAGAACAACAATCCCAACCAGCCCAAAGAACCTCGAACCCTTGATCATGACTGTCACATGGCAGAAATCTTATACTTTTAATTCAAGTAAAATGACATCTTCAATTTTTTTAACTTTAAAAGTCTCCTATGTCAAGCTCTTATTTGTTAAAAGCATATTTAGAAGAAAATAACAATACATAAATACATATAGTATGTTCACATATGGTGATGACTTTTTATAAATACTTACTAATTTGTCAAATATTTAGAAGTAGAATCTGGCCTAATGTTATGAGTTTGAAGTTCATAAATAACTTCCTTATCTGATAGCATCCGCGAGTGAGATTCTTTGGTAGGTTCAATTCGTCGAACCAACAGTTTACTAAGCCATCCTTCACTACTTTCACACACAACAGGAGAAGTTGAAAGACATCTATAACAGATTGAAATATACTTTAACTTCCTTCTAGTAACATTTGTATAATGAACCCGCTGGTTAACAAAATTTTAATGTAATTATGGTTTTTCCGCTTACTTGACTAACATAGTGTAAATGGCAAAAATATAAAATTAATTTAAAAACAGAACTATTAAACAAAAAGAACATAAATACAGTAGAGTATCAAAATTCTGAGTCCTGATATTTCGAGCTTCCATTAAATTTGAGCCTATTTTATCTATTTGAAAGGAAATGTTGAGTCGGGCTTCCAGGAAATGTTTATAGCCATACGGTATGCAAAGAAAATGAGTCGGGTTTCCAAGATACAATAAGGTATGCAAAGGAAATGAGTTGTTTATACCAATACAGTAAGCAAAGGAAATGAGTCGGGCCTCCAAGAAATGTTCATATAAAATTCTATAAACTCTTACGTGCACTCTTAATTATTGAATTAAGATTCATTAAAACTCCAGTTTTTTCTAATGTACAGGAGCATATTTCCTTGTAATCCGAGTTTTCCGTAGTGCAACAAGGTCTTGGCCACATCTATCTCAAATTATGGAGACTCTACTGTACTTTTAAAGTGCAATGGATTAATAAAGAATAACAATGAAAAAAGTTCAATTATAATTGTGTTCCTTTCTAAGAAATAGTATAAAATTCATTTTACTCAACATTATACATAGCTTAATGCTTGTTAAAGAAAACACAATGCATCTGAAAAGAAAATCAAAATATATTAAAAATATATGATTATTATATGATTAACAATTATAAAATTACCTGACTACGCAGGTTTAGTATTTTATTCACACAAAATGGAATTAAAGAATATTATGTATCCTGTAGAGAAGGCATTTGGAATTCATTGGAGCCCCATGTTAATTATGGGACCCTACAATAAAAATAAAATATAGCAATATGTAACATATAGGAAATGTTTCCCATTTACTTGCTATCTAAAACTTATTTGATTAATTTATTTATAAGTTTATAAAAATAACCATTAAGATCAGTAAAACAAAACAAAAAAAAATTAAATGACATTCTATAACTTGACTTTTTGATAAAAGCATGTTGTTAATACATGCCTATTTAATGAAAAATGTAAACATATGTATATACAGTAAACTCCAGATTATCCGAGGAATAGGGTGGCCTGACCACGCCGGATAACGAATTCCCCGGATAATCCGCTATGAACAAAGAATACGCAAAACGATCGATAATCGATTATTATACCATAAGATAGACAAATAATGACCCCGGTTAATGCAATTTTAAAATAATCGTCAGAGGACAAAATAAATACAGAAAATAATTTAAAATGTCGTGATGTATTTGACGGATAACATGTACATTTATATGTCTAACTATTTACAATACGTACATAAGTATATGTCAAAAGTAAGTATGTATGTACATATGTAATTTCCTTTACACATAATACTTTCACTTTTTAACATGAAAATCTGTCACTTTCGTCTGTTTTTTGTGAGCATTGATTTATCTTTAATATGCCATCTAAGTTTCTTGAGAACCATTTTGTCGCAGTGTCACAAAGCCATAAAGATCGATAATGTATATGACAGACATGGATAATGCATATGTCACGTCCTAGACTATTTATAGCCGAGATTAGCTGACATTTGTTTACAATCTTATGATACACATTAGGTTTTCGGGCGTCCAAGCATTTTGTCATTGTCTCTTATATACAGTAGTCTGCTCGCCCCTTTTATTTCGCTGGCCCGCGTCGGGATGCTTCCCTTTCAATGTAAAAATTAGTACGTACATATTTACATATCTATTCCCTTCATCTTAACTTCTATTATATGTATTTACGTCGTAATTTACCGTTTGGAAATTTAAACACGAATCTGATTGGAATAAAAATTGGATATTTGTAAAACAATGGCAGACCCCGGATAATCGGGAGTTGACTGTACTTAAAATAACCCTCATACAGCACTTACATTTACCTAAACAGAAGTAGAAAGTGAACACTTTCCCTATGACCTTATCAGACATCAGGGATCCTGACATGTTCACTTAAGTTCTGGCTCTTTCCTTATTCTTTGCAAGTTTGTGTTCAATGAGGCAGGGTGCCTGGTGGAGTTATCACTGAGTTATACGCTTGGGAGACAAGGGTTCTTCAATTAGCTAATCTAAAGTTGTACAAAGATATCTTATGATTGCCATTTTAAACTAGGTGAATGTTGTACACCATGAAAGCAATTGACAATCATAGAAAATGTGAATAAATATTGTTTTATACCACCTCAACGTTCATAATTTTAGTGAGTAACAAAACATTAGTTGACCACCCCTGTCAGTACCTTATATAATTGCATTGTACTGTACAATTAAAAGTGATTGTGGAATGTCTTTTACACTATACAGACACTTGAAATTCTAATTAGGTGGTAAAAGCAGCATAAGAATAATGCCTGTTACCATGTGCAGGATACAGAAACACCTAGTTCCTGGAAGCAATATATATCTGTATAACTGAGAATATGAAAAAGGAAGGCCAAGAGATGACAAAAAATTATTTCAATTAAAGTGAGTAGTAAGGAAAAATGATAAATATAATTTATAAACAAAACTACTTGTACAAAACTATCATATATAATATTTCATTTTAGCTAGAATTATCCATTAACTCTTACAAAATAATTCTATTTTGTGAATTAATGGGGACTGATTTCAGATTTTAAATACTGAATGTTCAAATCCTGCTGTTCTATATGTTTAAATTACCATGACTTAAAATATATTTTCTAACTTTTTATTGCAACCAAATGACATTTTTGTAATTATGGATTATTTTGTAAAAATTCATTTTTATTATTACCTTTTTTTTAATTCTAAATTTAGATTCAATTTTGTCCCATACCTACAGTAAATTTTTGTTTACTTATTTAAATAAATTACATAATGTACTATTATCAACAGAGATATAAAAAATAATATATCACAAAGAATTAATAATTCATTTCTGTTTTACTATCACTGAAATATGTAGTTAAAAAGAACTACAGTAATTTTTAAATACCACCAAAAATATTTAGTTATGAACATAAATTAAATTTTCAATAAATATAATTCAATAAATCTATTTTAGAATTAAAATAATAAGCAGACAAAAAAATTACATTAAAAATGCTCACAAGGTTATCAATACATTAAATTACACTTATATGTTTTTATAGCAGATATTAAGTAGTTTTAAGAGATATTGAGTGAATGTTAGTTTTCTGTTAATGACATAATCAATATTATTTAAACAAAACTGTCTATAATGTGATGTCATTTCTTAAAGAAATGGCTTTACAGAATGACATTTCATTTTTTTCTTTTTGTAATGGATTGAACTTTTGTATCATTAGCTGTAATGTAATTGAAATACTAATTCTTTTATGTGCTTATATATTATATATATATATATATATATATATATATATATATATATATATATATATTCTTGATATTTAACATTATCCATTGTTTTTCCGTTGCACTGACTTTATGAAGTTAATATATTACTATGTGAGTAATTTTATCCACCATTAAGTGCAATAATTTTACCTAGAGTGATGAGGCACCTTTCGGTCGTTGACCATTGTCGAATCACTCATGTGTTTCGACAATGGTCAACGACCGAAAGGTGCCTCATCACTCTAGGTAAAATTATTGCACTTAATGGTGGATAAAATTACTCACATAGTAATATATTAACTTCATATATATATATATATATATATATATATATATATATATATATATATATATATATATATATAATACGTTTTCTTGTTTAATAATTTAAAACAACATAGGTTATTCAAATACAAGAATATTTATTAATTTATATCCAAAGCTTTTCGTTGGCAAACAGTACCAACATCATCAGGTACTGTTGATGTTGGTACTGTTTGCCAACGAAAAGCTTTGGATATAAATTAATAAATATTCTTGTATTTGAATAACCTATGTTGTTTTAAAATATATATATATATATATATATATATATATATATATATATATATATATATATATATATAATATATAAAGTTAATATATTACTATTGTAAGTAGTCAACCTAAAATACAAATACACCAATAACAAAATAGAAAAAATATCAAATATATACAACAAAGAATACTACACTCCAACATAGAAACCAAACAACAAAATAATAAAATATCTTAATAAAAGAAACCACAAAACAAATTCAGAAAAACATAACCTATCAGGAATTTACAAAATTACATGTAACAACTGTAACGCATTTTACATAGGAAAAACAACCAGATCATTTAAAATAAGATTTGAAGACCATTATAGAGCATTCAAAAACAAAAATTCAAAAGTATCAAATGTTCCATTTTTCTCTCATATTTCTTTTTGTGTTTTCTCTTCGATTGACAAAGACCACTGTGTGGTTGAAATATATCATTGTTTAAGTGCTTTTATGTGTTTCTATTTCAAGACTACAGTGTGGACTCTACTAAGGTAAGTCTGTCAGTCTCCTAGTCCAAAAAATCTAAATAATCTTTACCAACCAAAACTAACCTAAATATATATATATATATATATATATAAAGAACTAAGTCAAAATACAAATACAAGAATTATAATTGAATTTACAATTCAAAGCTTTTCGTTGGCTAACAGTACCAACATCATCAGGAATATTAAACAATTCAATTATATATTGTAAATTCAATTATAATTCTTGTATTTGTATTTTGACTTAGTTCTTTATTAATAGACAAGAAAACATATTGCGATATATATATATATATATATATATATATATATATATATATATATATATATATACTGTTTTTTTTCTATTTAAATTTTAAAATATCATTACTAAAACATTGAGTATGTTTATTCTTCTGCCATACCTAGAATTCTGTAATTCCTAGTTGTTGACAGGTTTCAGAAAACTTCTATTCATCAGAATAAAATACGGTATTTATTTTCCGTGCCCACATGTACAATTATAATGAAAACATTATACCGGCCGACGCAAAAAGTCATCAGATACGAAAAAAATTACAAAAACTCTCACTTAGGGAAGTATAATACCATTTTATCAAATTAAAGTTGGGTAAAAAATTCAGTGAGGACTAATATAAAGTACTACCGTCCGTGTATCAATGGTGCGCTGTACTACGTATACATATAATTAAATATACCTATGAAGTCTGCGGTTAGGATAGATTTGGTTGTAAATTTTATACATTACTATATACCTATATTAAAATATACCTGTAGAGTGTCCAGTCAGGATAGATTTGGTTTTAATTTTATACATTACCTAATAAGACTCCTACTTCCGCGGAGTAATACTTTTTGCCAGGTGATGTCACGTGAACTGTATTCTAGCCTTACATGTGTACATATGGTTTCTATCCTGACTGGATGCTTCATAAGTATATAAAATTAACCTTCCATGACAATAAGAAACATTAATTACCAATATAACTTCAGGACAATTTTTTGATCCATTTTATATGCATTGTATTGTATTGGGGGTGGGCAATTTGCATTTTTACCAGCACTATTAGCACCATGTATGGGGGGGGGGTCAAAAATTGTTAGTTTTCCAGAATTGTTAATTTTTGGGGAGTGAGCGAGAGTTGTAATAATTTTTTTCATATCCCTGATGACTTTCTACGCCGGCCAGTATAATTTTTTTCGCTAAAATCGTACGCGTGGGCAAGTGAAGGAAATACCATGAAAATAAAGAGAAAAATTAAATACTTTACCTATTTCTTATATAATAAAAAAACAGCATACTGAAAACACTTTATAGGTCAATAAAATTATATGCCTAATCAAATTATGATGCACTGCACAGCTCTGGACAGTAACACAAATTCCATTTCTTAAATTCACAAATCATATTTCACTTTGCGATAAGCTTCCTACAGAATAAACATTTTAAAAACAATAACTTCAAAAGTAATCTAAACGTTTTTTTAGTTTCAGAAAACATAATAAAAAGAATTTTTTAAAAAAACACTATATTATTTATTACAGTTTTATGTTGAATTTTGGTGTGCCAAGTGCAGTAAAAAATACAATTTTTCATCATATTTTGTGTCCAAGTGCAATAACTTGATCAAACTTTGATAGTATTGTATGCCCATTTTCAATCACTGTTATTTCAGCTTTTCACAGAAGTTTCCAACACACCATATGTTTTATCATCAATGGACCTTCCTTAATATTAATAAGCACTAGACTCACAAAACATAAAGTTGCAACCAGTACTGTTATAGAAACATAGAAAACATTTTTAATATTTTTTTAAACCATTATTTACAGAGGGTCTAAAATTCAATAATATATATCCAATAAAATTCAGATATTTACTGTAGAGTGAAATTTATGAATTCAAAATTTGTAAATTATACTAGCTATATAAAATTTGAGTTTTAACATATTGACAGCTGATCATCTAACTGTAGTATAGCCTGAGAAGATATAATTTAAATTTGTTTCCTCACACACACACACATAAATCTCAATAGCAGGGAATCAGTAACAAACAGAGGTCACAACTATTTTCCAGAAACTAGCACAAATAACAGGCTAGATGAGCGGAAAACTGAGATAATACTGCATCAAGGAAGAAAACTGTAGGTGTTAGTCTGTAGGCACTCATAAGCAACTGGCTAACAGTCAATGTGTTCTAAAATAGTTTGTTGTTTGACTCTGCTTGTTTTTTTTAGTGTTGCTTTTTTGCAAATTTAAAAGTAATTTTTTTAAACAATCATTAAATTTTTTAAAAGTCAACTATCATCTATTCATCAGGGAATTTTTAGCCTAAATGAGATTTACTAAAATTTTACAAAAAAAATACTTACCCTCTTCTTGACCAACGACAACAGAAATAAAGGAATTTGAAGCAAAACTCAAACTTATTAGAGTTAGCAGATCAATAGCACAAATATGTAGTCTAATGCCTTGCCTTACTTAAGAATCAAGAATTATCAAATGTTCTGTGTAATGCCTAAAGATGTAGCAGTTTTGAAAACGGGTTCATTTGGTCAGTTTTCTCTGCCAGCAATTACTTCAGGCAAACCAGAACAAAAAATTTGGTAGTGTCATAGGACATTTAACTGTTCAGTGGACATTTGAAATCTAGTGCACATAAATAGTGTTGTGACTATTCGGAATCATTAAATATTAAAGAAAAAGAAATCAATGAATAACATGAGAAGATTGGGCTTATGGTAGATAGGACAGCTTACACTTCCATTAAAGAAGGTAAGGAGGGCAAGTTTTTTTAAAGGCTTTTGATCTAAATAATTTAAATAATTGGTATTTATTTCCTGTGCCCACGTGTACGATTTTAGCAAAAAAATTTATACCTGCCGACGCAGAACGTCATTAGGGATACGAAAAAAATAACAAAAACTCTCACTCAAGGGAATAAATACCATTTTATCAAATTAAAGTTGAATAAAATATTCAGTGCGGAGTAGTCAGAAGTACTACGTTCGCAAATCAACAGTACCCGTACTACGTATACGTAGTGTTCAGTCAGGATAGATTTGGTTGTAATTTTATACAACACTACCTAATTAAACGTCTACTTCCGCGGGGTAATACTTTTTGCCAGGTGACGTCACATCATCTCTATTCTAGCCTTACACGTGTACATTTGGTTAAACATATAAAATTATAACCAAATCTATCCTGACTAGATACTTCATGGTATATAGAATTGACCTTCAGTGGCAATAACAAAAAATAATTACCAATATAGCTTCAGGACATGTTTTTGATTCGTTTTATAAGCATTGTAATGAGGGTGGCAATGTGCATTTTTACCAGCACTATTAGCACCATGAATAGGGAAATTACAATTTTCCAAAATTGTTGATTTTTGGGGCAAGAGCGAGAGTCGTAATATTTTTTTTCGTATCACTGATGATTTTCTGCGTTAGCCTGTATAATTTTTTTTTGCTAAAACCGTACATATGGGCATGGGAAATAAATACCAAATAATTAATCACTTTTAAATTAATTAAGTTTCACCGAAGGTAATGGACTACAAGAATTTAAATAAGGTTGATATTGGTGAACTCAGCTATTGCAGGGAATTTTATACTGAATTCAGAAAAAAAACATAATTTTTACAATGAAGTAAAAATTTATAGATTTTCAAGTAACACAAATGAACTAACTTTAGTGTCTATTATAGCAGATAAAGTAACAAAACTACACACTACTTTCCAAATTACTTCAAATGATGGCGTTCAGACATAAATTATCTTGGATATATTATCTCCCTATAGAATTTCTCCCAACGGCAATGCCCTTTTAAAAAAATCATATCTGCTCTTGACAATTTTAATATAAAATTAGAATCACAACTGAATGGAATGTCTTTTGATGGGCAATATTTTGAGATTTCAGTGTCAAAATTATTACTACACTGATAATGATATAAAATTGCTTCATAGCAAAATATTAACTTGTTTAGAAACCTTCATCTAACAACATTTTTTCTGCAACTGCAAACAAAAAAATGAGGTGAAGTGTATTATCATCACAAGATTTATCCTGCATTGGTAAAAATATAGTCTTAATGACGTTAGTTTTTTAAATTTTTTTTGTTTTTAAATTACTTGTTTTAATGTATAGAACACGAATATCTACTTTTTTTCTGCGGAAAATACATAAAGTTACTTTTTTCAGGTTTTAAAAGTTAGTTTGTAATGGCATGTATAGCGTAAACGGGTCTTATTGACGTTTAGAAAAAATATTTTTTTTAAAAATTACTCATTTTAATGCGTAGAACACCAATATTAACTTTTTTCTGGGAAATACGAAAAATTTTATTTTTTTACATTTTTTGTTAGTCTGTAATAGCATGTAGGCCTATAGTGTGAACCGGCAGCGCACTGCACTACGTCAAAGTAAATTTATTTAATTATTAAACTTCAAATCTAAATGTTTAACTTTTGATTATAATTTTATACATTACTATAAACAACATTAAAATATACCTATGAAGTATTTAGTCATGATAGATTTGGTTATAATTTTATTCAACTGTACTATTTACCTATATTAAAATATACCTACGAAGTATCCAGTCAGGATAGATTTGGTTATAGTTTTATACAAAATTACTATATATGTACATTAAAATATGCCTATGAAGTATCCAGTAAGGATAGATTTGGTTGTAATTTTCTGCATCGGCAATAAGTCGAAATATTTACAAACATTACAACCAAATCTATCCTGATTGGATACTTTGTAGGTATACTTTAATATAGGTAGATAATAGTACTGTAAATAAAATTATAACCAAATCTATCCTGACTGGATACTTCGTAGGTATATTTTAATATAGGTATATAGTAATGTTGTATAAAATTGCAACCAAATCTAGACCTAGTGCAGAGCGCTGTAGCTACTGCACGCCCGGTTCACGCTATAGGCCTACATGCTATTACAGACTAACATAAAAAATGTGCACATAATTAAATTGTTCGTATTTTCTGTAGAAAAAGTTATTATTCGTGTTCTACACATTAAAACAAGTAATTTAAAAACAAAAAAAATTTGTTTTAACTACGTCATTAAGACTATATTTTTACCCCTGCATTAGTTGAAGATAATATTATGAATAATAATTGTTTACAGAGAACCTGTTTCGCAAAGTTACTAAAGAGTACATTCAAAACAACAAACAAGTGATTTTGAACATCGGAAAACATACAGAATGGCTAAAATTCAACAAAATTTGAACATAACCTAAAATGTAGGACACAAAACTGAATGAACACCACATTTATTAATAAAACACAGCACTTTCTACATAACTATATAGCTACAAATTATGTATTTAAAATCTCACACCTTTTTGAATGTTAAAAGAGTCGATGGTAATTGTTTAGTTTCCTAAACCGGGCCTATATTTGCATGTTGGTTTTTATATTTAACATGGTTTTTCAGGTTATTTTTTTAAAACAATTTTATACCATTGAGTAGTAAATATATCTTGAAATATAAAAGCAATTAGGAGTAATATTCATAGCCAAACTATATACATTGAGTTTCAGCACAATTTGAAACTCCTAACTGCAAATCTATTGATTTTAATCGTGTATATAAATTGTGATAAAATCATCATATGTTAACATTAATCGCATGGAGTTAATCGTAAGCCGCACCAAAACAAGTCAATAAACTGGCATCACTTTTAATTTGTAGGGTTAAAAAATTCTTATTAATTATTCCAATTATTTTTAACTGCTGAAAATAAAAATAGGAAAACCCGTAATCCTATATTTGGATGTACTAATCGCTATTCAAGTAAACAAGGTTGTGTAAATAACTTATATAAATATGATACTCAACTGATTAGTGTATCATTATTTAAAAATAGAAACCAATAAAAATAATACCTTTGTAGCAGATGTGATTGCTTCAAATAATGTAAACAATTGGGAGAAGAATATTTTAATACTTTCGTGGTAAATGAGATTGCCATTGCAATACTATACAAACTAATCAAAATAAATCCTAGATAAATTAATGCTGATAAAATTTTAGCCAGGCACAGACTAGAGCACGCTAGTC
This sequence comes from Prosapia bicincta, assembly GCA_036971475.1. Classification (NCBI taxonomy): domain Eukaryota; kingdom Metazoa; phylum Arthropoda; class Insecta; order Hemiptera; family Cercopidae; genus Prosapia; species Prosapia bicincta. Next base: position 62,003,710 of record JBAIZL010000003.1, on the reverse strand, counting down.
GCTGTGCACCTTCGGTATTTTAGCTTCAGATGTTTCTTCCTATAGTTCTCTAAAGTTATGGTATTATTGTTAAGCTTCACAAAAATATTCCATTGGAATTATTTTGATAAATACTCCGAGAATTTCTTAAATAATGGGAAGATAAATTTTATTGAAGTTATTTAAAATATACGTTTATGGAACTGGTGAGTATATATATATATATACACTTGATCAGTGAATTGTTCAATGTTCAATACTATAAATAAACAATATTAAATTTTAATTATAATATATAAACATAGCATTATATCACACACAATGTAGAGCTCATTTATAATGCACACTACATTTCTTACTACTTCATATATATATATATGAAGTAGTAAGAAATGTAGTGTGCATTATAAATGAGCTCTACATCGTGTGTGATATAATGCTATGTTTATATATTATAATTAAAATTTAATATTGTTTATTTATAGTATTGAACATTGAACAATTCACTGATCAAGTGCGAAACGAGTCCCTAAGAAATACCAAGAAGTGTAGTGGTTATTTACCAAGTAAATCGATAAATAACTGATGCCTAATATTTATTTTAAATATTCCAGAGGCAATAGAGATGTACTTCTAAAATTGATTTTAATTGGAGGAGACAAGAAAATATTGCCATATAATTTGAACTTTTGTACACCAATAATTTTGTATGCCACATAAATTACATGTATTACGCGGCTGCCATCTCATCACTTTTTATCCAGTGTTATTATGAATTTGGACTTTCGTGAAAGCGCTTATTACTATTTACACATTCAACATGACTACTGCCGAATGATATTTTGGCTATATATCAATACTTTTATTGCAGCAAAAACCATATGTACTTAGTTTGTTTTAATAATGTTCATTATTATTTTGAGTTACAAAAAAATTCATATTTATATTTAACAATTTCTGAATTAATCAAAATTTGTATATTGTGCATTTGCAATATATACTCTACTTTTTTTTTTTTTTAATTATCAACATATGAAGGGTAGAGGCATGGCCGACTCTTGTAGAAGGCACTAGTGCTGAAAACCGGCAACTCAGGGCCGACATTGTTTAACAACAGTTTACAAGGTTACAACCGATCGTTGTATAAGGCTTTAAAAGTATTTTTAGGTAATAGTTATATTTTTTTAACGTCAAAACCTTTTGAATATGTGTGCTCTGACATTGGAAGTAAACTACTTACTTTGAAAAATGTTATAATTGTCGATGAAGAGTCAGAGATTACCCCTCTTTAAAAAACAATTGGGGAAAAACAAATCGCGTTCCTAAACGACCTGCTTATTTTAATGTTTAACAAATTTAACGGAGTTTGTTGGGTTTGAAATCATCAAAATATTGTGTGGTTAAATTTATCGATGGAAGTCTTTTGGTGCTCCTTTACATATTTAGATGCTATGAAAATTATGAATAATACAACCTAGAACGCTGTAGTATCCTATCACCATAGGAAAATACTGAAGACACTTTTATGAAAGATCTCAACAGAGGATGCTTGACTATACTATTGGAAAGTGTAATATGTGTTGGAATGCATGTTTTTTTATAATGATAAAACCAATATTGGAAGACTATGAAGAATATTTTTTGCAGCAGGAATCCCAGAAAAATATATTAGTTACCCTTTCTAAGCGTGGAATTACTAGTGAATATTATTTCAACTTTTCTCATGGTTGTTATACAGACAGTGAAACAAATTATCATAAGCTTGTTTGCACTTTTAGTAACATTTTATTGAAAAACTATGAAAAGTCAGTGTTACGTACTTTTCTTTGAATTAAGTATAATTTAAAACCATTGTAAATGCATCAGAGAGGGACTCCTTATCAGCCAACATTTGTCCCTTGCAATCAAACGACATCCCTCTCGTCACTCTCGACGTGACTTAGTTTCGTACGTTCTAAACCAGATTCGGTCTTAGACGCATTTTCTCCCGTTACGCGCAGATTTCACGTAGTTTTGTTACGCTTCTCTCCCGTTACGATACGTGACGCAGTTCCTTTCATTTCTAGGGTCGTGTGACGATAACATTTATTAGCCTGTAACAGTGACTATTTTGAATTATATACTCTTTTCTTAGTGTTAGTTAGGTAAGGGATAAGTGTGAAAGTCATCCGACAGAAAGAACAAATGGTGGGACTTCGCCCTGTAAGGTATGTGCGATATATGTCCACTCTTTCATTTATTGTGTCTCTAAAGGTCCTCCGGAAAACTATATAAACTGAAATTACTGTACAACATCTTACAGATACGTAATTTAATCTAACCAACCATTTACGTAACATTTTTGGTCCTCCGGGCCGGATGTGCCGTTACATGGCAAAGGAAATATTTAACAGTCAGTATATCAACAAATCCAGTCAGGAAGAGCACTGATACATTTAAGAGTTGTATGTGTCTGGTGTGATTAATTGCAAGAGAAATAATAGATTTTTTAATGAATAATGCAATTTTTTATCATTAAAAAATATGAACTGGTACAAATAATTGTGAAATTTCTTCTGATTGTGTTTTCTCCTGGTATTATTCATTGCAGTATTGAAAATGGTATTAAACTAGAATTATTTGCTCAAAATATTGTTTTTGGTTCAATAAATTTTATAAAAAATAATATTAGTCACGCTTGTGTAGACCTAACTAAATACTACTTATGTCAGTAGGATAGTTAATCAGTGCCTATTGAAATAACAGGTCAATTATATTATAATTTTATGGTTACGGTTCTAAAGGAAAAAAAGAAGCTGAAAAACATTAAAAAAACTATCATTATGAAACCAACTGCACTTGACAAAAGCTAATATGTTTTATGTTAGGAAAAGAGAATCACGAATAAGTAGTCAGAAGGAAGTTGGTAAAGAGAGCATAGCTATGGTTTTTCAAAATAATTTTCAAGCTCCAAACATAGCAACAAACTATGTATATTATACAGTGTGTATGTTTAATATACATGTATTATCAACTAACAAATCATATTTTTTTGCCTATGATGAAACAGTAGGAAATAAAGGGGAGGATGAAGTTGCTTCACTTTTGTTTAACTTTGTTATGACTAAACTGGACCTCCATGTAAAAAATTTGGACATACTCTGTGACTCTTGAACGGGTCAAAATAACTGGTCAGTTTTCAGAATGGTTCACTATATGGTCCTCCATGTGAAAAGACGATATGATTAAAATGAATCATATCCCTTCCTATTCAAGGGCGTTCTTATCTTGAATGCGACCGAAATATGGTTTGTATTAACCAAAAAAAGTGGTTTAACTTCCTTTTGACTGGTACGAAGATTTTCGCAGTGCACGGGCAAAACCGTTGCCATCTCAAGTCATTGAGGTTGACAAGGAGCTTATCCGCAATTGGACTTCATTCTTTGACGAATGTTACCTCAAAAATATACTTTTAAGTCAGGACCTATAAGGGAGTTGGTAGTGAAGAAGGAACACCCTCGACTTATGAAATTCTGATCATCCTACATTGGTTACTGGGATGGTCATTTAGTGAACTCATCAAAGCTCTTGATATCCAACCAGGAGAGTTTTTTTTCCAGGCATACCTTGGTAAGTAGATACTTTTTACTATGTATAGGCCTATTTAGGAATGACTTAACAAATTAGGTTTTCTCATAGGGGAATAAGTTCTATAATCTTTATCTATACATCATAAGCCACAACTATTTCAAAAGGAAAGTTTAACAAAAATATTGTTTAATTTTGTAGTCTATTACGTTCAGTGAATCTTAATGAATCACTTTAACAAAGGTTTATGACTATCCAAGCTTTAAATTGTATAAATTTGTAAATACTTACTGAGACAAAACGTTTTCGATCACTATGTTTCGATCTTTATCAGTGTTTTCTGCTTAGAAATGTCGGGTCAAGTGTTATTTATTTTTGTTTAATAAAAATATTTTTGTCAAAGTGATTAATTAAAAAATATTGTATTTTAAATTGTTATTATTCATTTTTAATGATGTTGCCTAACCTATTGATTTTGTTAACTTGAGAGTTTTTTTCAAACCTTGCTCACACGAACTACCGGTACTACTGAAATGCATCTGAAATAAATATTTTTTTCATAGATGCTAACCCCATAACATCTATAAAATTCAGTAATCGACAGCGACTAAAAAGATTTTGTGGATATGAAGCAAGGGAACCTTATAGCAAACTCCCAGAACTGAACCCTGGAGAAGAAAACCAAGAAATCTGAGAAGAAAACAGGGGTAGGCTTTTAAATTCAGCAGCTGTAAAGAATCTGTGTTAAGTTTTATATTGTGTTTATTGTTTTTGAAATTAATAAACCTCAAGCTAAGACTAGCCTTGCTTTTTAATAACATTCCTCCTTTTCCCCTAAATTCGAGCTGACATTTCCCCCTTTTCCCTACAAAAATTGACTCTTTGTTGTTTAGTTATTTACACAAAATGTTATATTTTCTTAGCAAACTCATGTAAATATCTTTTTAATAATATAATAGAACTCTCAATAAAGTATAAAAAGAATAGGCAAATATTTATAACACATCTATTACAATAAAAACATTACAATTGTTTCTGCTTGATAAAAATATTTGAATTATAGGCAATTATGAATTTAATATAGGAAGATAGACTTGTTCAGAAGCAGAAATAAGATTTACCTTGATAGTTTCTTCTAATATTAACAAAAGTGGGTTTTCTAAAATATTTGTGTTCAAGTCTGAGTTTTCTTCATTATTACTATCATAAAAGGAATAAATGAAAAATCTATCTTCTACATTAGTGGCTCTCAAACCTTTTTAACCCATCCCGTGAAGGAAAATATATTTTCTGACAGCATTCCTACACAAAATTGGTCATTATTTTCTTGTTTGTAAAGTTATAAGTATATCAATTAAGTTTTTGTTATTACTGTACCTAATACAGTACAAACACATCGATATATTTTTTAGAAATTTGTTTATACTGTATAACTGAAAAATAGTCAATAGACAAATGGTTTTATGACTGACGGATGTAGCGAACATGAGTCACCGCAAGAATTTCATCAAAGAAGATAGGGGAAAATAAATAGCACAAGTAAGGGTGACTCCAGGAGAGGGACAGTAAGGGCAATTGCCTGCCCCCGAGAATCTGGGTACTATTTTTTTTAAGAAATACTTTTCATATTCCGAACACATTTAAATTTATCCCAGTTTACTTATAAAATATGTATTTTTCATTTGACTTTTATTTTAAAGCAATGCATATTGTTTTTACATTTATGTAATGTTAGGTGCGGAAATTCATCTGATAACATTGGTAGTTTCATAGTTAACCCTGGGCTTGTTACAAGTTGCGCACTAGTACTATAATGACTTGGCTATATTAACAGTCTGTGTACTACGACTGACTCCGAGTTATTCTTGTCAAGCCGGTTGACAAAACGAAGGAAGTTAATGTTTTGATTTTTAAGTACATTAATAGCTTAAAATGTCTTTTCTAGGCCTTTATTTTTGAAAATTTTCGACTCCAAACATACCCCGTGTTCTGCCATTGTGAGCCCTTCCCCCTCTCAAAAGTTTATCCTGAAGCCGCCCTTGAGCACAAGCTTTCTGTGTAAAATATATGTGTAATTACAGAAATAATTTTATTTCTTGTGATACTAGAAATGGAGAAAACATGACTCACTTAGCTGCTCTTTCAGAATCAGATATATATATATTTATTTCCACAAATAATTGAAAATTGTATTGTATTTTTTATTTATACATTTAATTAGTTTTCTACAAAGAACAGATACTTCAATGAAAACCAAACTTCCTTCTCCATTGCCTCATCTGTTTCAACTTATGATCCATTCAATTTAATAATCATCTGTGGCCTTATTTATTATTGTCTTTGGTGACGGTTACTTTTAGTGAACACCTTCAGAATAAAATTTCTTCTTAAATGAGTAAACTCAATTTCTGTTTTTGATTAATTTCTATAAAGTACATTCTTACACTACTCCTTATTTTTTGGTTTAGTGATGATAAACAGAGAAATTAGAGATACAATGAGGTGGAAAATGGCTGGTTTCTGCTGAAGCTAATTTAACGGCAGTTTCAATAATGTAAAAAGTAAGTGCTACTATAGACAAGTGTAACATATCAATATATGTTCAAGTGTTTAAGAGTCAATATTAATTAAATTTATGGTTTTACAAAAGGGATTCAATTTCCCCTTTTATTGTTATTTTAAGATGGTATCAATATTTCGAAATAACAGATGTTAAGCAGCTTGTTGGTATTGTTTAGTGAGAAAGAACCAAATAAGCTGAACCATATTGAGTTTTTCATTCCAGCACATCAGAATACCATCATGACAATAATTTAAATTGTCAGACAGTAATTTGAACAACATATTTGCTATAGATTGTTTTGTGAAAAATATAGATTTCATAGAAAATTTTAGCCAAAATCCTTTAATACAGTAGAGTTTCGAAAAATACAGAGTCTCGATTTTTCGAGCTTCTGTTAAATTTAGCTATACCGCCGGCATTTAAAAACATTTCCACGTCAAGATTGCCGGTTTCATTAAAGAGGGGTTTTTTAATGAGTTTCTGCCTGAAACTGAAAAGTATCTAAAAGTTGCCTTAGAAGGCTTTTCTACTGTTAAGACAATGCTTCGTCTGATCTTGATGAACGTGTGCTTTTTATCTTCCCGTATACATGGAATGTATGAAAAAAATACGCATGTTACTTTTTACAATCTCCCTTGGAAATGGCTGAAGGGAAAGAAAGCATGTAAGATTTCTAAAAAAATACAGTTAGAGTTGTGTACTAGATACCCGAACCATGGAACAAAATAAAAGAAGAAACATTAAGTAATCGTAGAATAAAATCTTGAGTCATAATGAAACTGTTGACTGTATTATTGATCCACAAGAAGAAACAGATTTGTCATTTCCTATCTAGAAACTTCCAGGTTTTTTAAAATTCCGATGTGTACAATTTGAGATAATAGATGTTACGATTATTGAAATGGTTAAAAAAACTACTGAAAAGGCAGTATAATGATGATGAGAATAAAGATCAAGGTTCAAGACAGGTACCGAGACAGTACAAGAAGGAAAAAATAGTCACAGTGAAGGAACAACATCCTTGGAAACTGCACTACACTATTTGAAACAACATACAGACACCATGCCAACAGATGTGCTTCTGATAAGACGTCTAGACTACCCTTAGCAGGATAACGATTTAATAAGCAAACACAAAAGACACATAACTTTTTCCGAAAAATGTAGCAACTGTGATGAACAATGTATTCCAAAGCAACATTAAATTATGTAAAGTACTGTAATCAATAAAGTTCTTTCTATGTATTTTGTGCATTCTTAATTATAGTACTAGGGTTCATTACAACTACTGTTTTTTCTAATGTACGGGAACGTATTTCTGTGTAATCCTAGGGGGTCTCGGTCCCATCTACCACGAATTATGGAGACTATACTGTCCTTCCATTTTGCAATTTTGTAGGCTATTCTTGTAATTTTGTTGTGACACAAAATGGCATATATCATAATTGTACTTGTACAAATATAATTGCTTTTTTGGCTCTTTAATTATAAAAAATGAGCATCATACTCTCATCCATTCTAAAATCATGATTGGGTGATTTGTAATTTTCACATATATAGTATGTATTAGTGAGCTTAAATATTTAATTGTGAGATTATGTAAGTTTACTTCCAATTTACATTTTATTATATATTGATCTCACGAGCCAAGCTTAAAATCAAATTACTCATTGTAGTATTGTTTTTAAAGAAAATTTGAGAGTGACTGTAATCTCAAAACATTATTTAGAAATATTTAAAAACTTTTTACTTGCTGGATTACATAGGAAACTTGCTGGATTACTTGCTAGAGTGAAATGGACCTTTATTCTACTAGATAGATCTACCAGCCATGCAGTTCAAAAGTATTTTAATGGACACACAATTCAATCCCTTTTATATGAATATCGGTTAACCACATTGCTAAGTATACAGATTGATTTTAACTCAGTAATAAATTTGGTGTCATGTTGTCTGCAATTTCTCATTAAAAGATTTATTTAGTTATTAACTTAATTCGGTTCTGGAGGGTAAGGATAGGAGTTGACAATAATACAAAAATCGAAACATGATGTGCTTACAAATGTTTTACACAAAAATGTTCACTCAACATATCTGAGGTAAATTGTACGTAAAGAAATTTATGGTGAATGTCAAGGTAGGAGGAATATTGAATTTTATAACTAGCAATGTATGTTGTTGTATTTAACCTTTTTTACTTTGAACCTTTACTTTGAACCTTACTTGCATAACATTTAATGCAAAACATACTTAAACACTGCAATATATGTTAGAATTTGGAATGACAATGGCTTATAAATAAGGAAGTTTATAATGAAAGGTTTATAATGTTTTTACCAATGATTTAATTGCAAAGTAGCAGAATATATTCAGATTATAATCTTATTTCAACATACACTGAAAAATAATATATATGAATAAAACAACAACATTACAAAATACTTTTAACCCAAGATAATATAGCAAAACTACCAACAGTCACCTAAACACCAACATAATAATGATATGCAATATTAAAATATTATATTACACAAGGATAGATTTATAATAGATAAGCAAATAGTAGTTTAAGTTTATATGGTGTTTTCGTCTTCATCATCTTCACCAGGTTCACCCAAAGCATGAACAAACTCTGTAACAAAAGATATTAACTTATTTTCTTGGACTTTAACATTTAGAAAAGCAAGTTATGTTTGCCAAAATATATATATTTTTAAAATTATTTCTTCTTCATTTCAAACGGTATTTTCAATTTAAAAGAAGACCATAATGGCAATTATTATAAGTTAACATAATCTACAGCCACAGAAAAAAATGCTAATTAATTGTAATATGGATATTTGAATGACAGAGATGTTATCTTTTGTGAGTTACATTTTTACTTTAATATTTTAAATACATTTTTCTGTCTTATTGAAATTTATGAACATTAAATATTTTTCAGAAAAAAACTTTATGATTTCTTTCAAAATATTTTAACTAGGTACAAGCTTTTGCGGCCTTAGTTAGAAAAATTGTAATTAATTTAAAATTACGTTAGTAAACCAAAGACTAAACACTTTAGCTTGTAAACACTTCTGAACTGATACTTAATAATACTGATGATACATAAACAGAACCTGAAAAAGCTTAATTATTGTGTTAGGCTAAAAGTCTTTAGTAAAGTGGAGGTAGGATGTCATTGACTATAATATTTACAGTAGATCAGCAGATTAATTATCATCATGATTTTGCATTATGGAGGAAGTTTAGTCCGAACACAACGAAACAAATATGTATGACATTTAGTTCAATATAATTAATCACTTTAACATTAGTGTATGACTATCCGAATTTTAAATTTGGTAAATTTGTGTAAACTTACTGAGACAGAACATTTTTGATCGCTATGTGGTGATCTTTATCAGTGTCTTCTGCTTGGAGATGTTGGGTTAAGGGTTGGTAGTTTTAAAGGGAGGTTTTTGATAGTAACAAAGAGTATGTGTGATTTGTATTGTGTTTGGTCATTTAATATGATTGTATTTTGTGTGTTTGTAAATTTAATATTGTTCTAGTGTGCTGAGATGTGGTCCTTTCTTGTTGACCTTTTTTGAGGACCACATCTCAAAACACTAGAACAATATGAAATTTACAATAACACAAAATACAAACATACTAAACGAACAAACCCAATACAAATCACACATACTCTTTGATACTATCGAAAACCTGCCTTTAAAACCACCACCGCTTACCCAACATCTCCAAGCAGAATACACTAATGTAGATCGGCAAGTAGTGATCGAAAATGTTCTGTCTCAGTAAGTTTATACACATTTACAAAATTTAAAGTTCGGATAGTCATAAACTAATGTTAAAGTGATTAATTAAGTTTCACCGAACGTAGTGGACTACAAAATTCAAGAGTTCAATATAATACACTGAATTTAACTTGACTGTAATCAGTAGCTTTAAAAAAGCACTCCTTTTTCATTCTAAAAAGACACTGTTAATAGCACAAATCTTCAAATGGAATCGGATTATATATTTTGAGAATGAGGCTGAATTAAACTATCTTTTTTTGTGATCGGTTATAATTTAGTAAATTATTTCATCAACACAGAATAACAAATTAAACTACAGTAGAACGTCTCTAATTTGTAACTTTTGGTACCGAGGAGATGACGAATTTTAGAAAAAGACGAAATACAGAAGTCATGAAATTAACAAGTAAATTATGAGAAAACATAACACGTAAATAGGTATGTTATGTAACTAATTTTGTTGCTACATGACTATGTCGGCTGAAAAACCCAATAACATTACTACCCAAAAATATAACAAGACTTGTAGCCTGCAGTATAGATCGTTTAGATTACAAATAGAGTATGTTACTCTATTTTCATAAAAGACACACACATAACTTATTATAGTACTTTGTAAGAACAATAACACTAGCAAGACAAAATAAGGTATTTTAAATGTATTTGAGTTTTCGTTTATAAAAACATTGTCCTTTTCTTTTGTACTAAAGAATTCTTTCCTGATGGACCCTAAATTGCGATGACGAATTGGAGAGGTTCAACTGTAAAATCTTTTCAGTGAACATTGTATATGACTTGTTTATATACCATGTAATTTCTCATTGCCTTAGTGACATGAATTTGTTTTACTTTGGTACTTAACAATCAAGGTGTTTCAATCTAATTATTTCAAAATGATTCCTGCTATAAAACAATGTATTTTAAAATACTGAATACTTCTCTATCTATACTGTAGAACATCATAAAAAACTTCAAGGTCTGACTTAAGCAAGTATGCATTAAAATAGAAGATAATTTATATCAAGCAGAAATTTACACACTTTTCCACTATACCTAGCAAATTTAGAATCATTACTGTTTTTCTTTAACTATTTTTTAGATATCCAATTTCCTTATTGCATCCTGTATTTCAAAAAAACCTTTTTAAATTTAAAACTTTACCTGATACATTTATTTAACATAAAAACTAAAAAGATTTCATAAATCATTCAAACTCTTGTTTCAAAATACAGAAACATAACATTTTTTATACCTTAGCTACTGTATTCTAAATTTAATTTTTTCCAGATATGTCAGAAAACAATTTAAAAAAATTCAAATTTGTATCTAATTATGTCACAACCCTGTTACACTTTCTGCATTACCGAAAGTGAAGTTGCAATTTCTCATGTGAAGTACCCAAAATAATAATTTATTACCATAGAAGTCTATTCGCCCATCACCATCAACATCTACTTCTTTGATCATGTCTTCAACTAAAACAAAAGAAACAATTGGTAAGGAATGAAAAAAATCTACTATATCTTTTTTTAATCAACATAAATGATTATTCAATTGCAAATACAAGTTTTAAAAACTAACATTATTATTATTATTTAAATTTAGGAAAGCAGTAGAGTAAATACAGTGGTATCATTCAACAAAGGTCCACCAAGGTGTTGTTGAATTAGGAACTTCCTTAGAACTTAAACTTATTTTTCCTAGTCCAGGAATAGAGTCTATTTTTTCAGATTAGTTGCATATTAGGTATTCTTTTTATGTTGATAGTTCATTTTCTGTTATCACACATCTTTCATAATAGAATGGTATATCGTCCATTTTCTATTATCATGATGTAATCTTTGATGGGTCTGACAAGTAATATTGCGTCCAGCTAACCGTGCACTTGCTCACTCCTGATTTCTCGTGTAGTACCATTTCTGAAAACATGTTAGATTTTCAGAATGTTCTAAACATCAAAAGCTTCTAAAAGCCTCAATCATAATTACAGATGACGATCAGCAACATATTTGAACGGAAGCTAAGGAGACTTTAGTTCTGCAGTTTTATAATTACTAACCATGAGTGTTTTGACAGTGTTTATCATGTTTGTAGGAGAGTATGTATACTGAATCTCTACCTCCCTTTTCACCTATTGTGATCTCTCAAGGCCAAGTCTACGGGAAAACGGTAGCAACTAAACAATTAATTTCCAGATCTAAATCTTATTCTCATACATATTCAGAGGTGACCTATTGCTTCAGCGTTCTTAAAATTTGTAAAAACTCGACTGCAATTATAGTTTATTAGGCTATAAAACTGTAGCTTAACAACAAACATAAAATGTTCTGTAAACTGACCGAGGGGAGGGGGAGAAACGGAACTAGACCCCTCAAAGCCTGTTGCAAGAAAAAATTTTTCACTCATGCTTCATTGAACACTTATTTGTATAAATATTCTACATATTATTTTTACTAATGAAGCTTAAGCTGTCATTCTCCGATAATGACAAACAATACTAACATCAAGGTAATGATTCTTTCCCATGGACAATAGTATATTAGATTGAGATAGGCTACAATGAGTGACAAAGTTATTTACGTTTATAGGGAGGGAGGGGAGCAGAACATATAACACCAGATGCCCTTCCCCTTCCCATGTAGAAAAAGATCTTTTCCTTCCTTCAAATATGAAAAAAAAACTATTTAAGAAACAGAACATCAGAGACAAGACTTAACTGTCTGGCATTGCTATACATTCACAAACATGTTCTAGTAGCTCCAGAAGATGTCTTTATTAAATTGGCCAGAATGCCAAGACATGTAGTTATAAAGACATTTTCTATATTTTAAAGCGAATAGAATAAAGTACACAGTTCAAGTATTACTATCAAGTGTGTTACTTACCCAGTCCTCCTTAAAGGAAAGTTTCTGAAAATTAGAAAAGTTGTAAAAAATTACTTGCACAGTCATGTTGTAATATAGGTTTATGTGTGACAATAATTTTGGTTCAGATATAAATGTAAACGGGTTAATTTTATAGAAATTTTCCAGAGGAGGACCCTGGAACCTACTTCTCATGGGGGTATATTATTCCATATTACCTCCTGGCAACCAGTAGGTTTTAGCCCCCAAGGAAAATTCCTGTGTGTGCCACTGACAAGCAGTAACCTTTTGTATGTTCATTTTTAATAATCAGGACTTGCTGGGACCAGACCTTTTTCAGATCACTAAATATATGGATTAAAGGTAATCAGCTTTAAACTATCTAAAAACAACTTTCAGATGGGTAAGGATACTGCAAGTGGTATTTTTAGCATTAAAACTACTTTTTAAATTCTACACATTGAAGTTGCTTGTTGTAATCATCTTGAATTCACTGATTAAATTATAAGCAATTATTGTGTAACTGAGTGAAAACTTTTGAACTTACTTGTCTGTTTCGAAAGGCATCAGCAAGTAAGTTCAAAAGTTTTCACTCAGTTATACAATAATTACTTGTAATCTATAAATTGACTTCCTTTTTTTGTTTATGCATATTCTAGCTTCTCAAAAAGAAGTTATAACCTGTGTTTATGAATAGAAAAGGACCAGATTTCCACATGCTAGGCAATATGAAATTTACAAACACAAAATAGATACATATGTTTGAAGAAACATAATACAAATCACATACACCCTTTGACCAAGTCATTTACCATATTACCTACACAACTAATCCTAATAGCCAACCTAAACACTGATAACATCGCCTTGTACACTCAAAAACATTTAGTCTTTGTAAGTTTTCTAACATTTTAACTATAAGTTTAGCAAGTTGTAATATTAATAAGTCTAAACATTAAAGTTTTTTCCCTTTAAGTTATATCATATAATATATTTAGGTTGTGTAAGTAGGGTGTTTGAATATGTATAGTAAGGCCTAATTTTGGTTGTATGTTTTTGATATCTTTGATATATTCATTCTAGTATGTGATGAAGTTTCTACTTAATTAATCTACGGAGAAAGACAAGTATTTATGTAATTAAAATAGTGGTATATAAAACCCTCAAAACAAACAATGAAATAATAAATATTGTAAGTCTTTGAACTAAATTTAATATAATATTCATAATATACTTTTGTTTGGATGAAAACTAACATTGTCTAACTGTGTAATCTCTTAGATATATCAAGAGCACACATATATATATATATATATATATATATATATATATATATATATATATATATATCAATATGTATGAAATTCAATTATAATTCTTGTATTTGTATTTTGACTTAGTTCTTTATATACACATATATCTTGATATTTTACGTTGTCCATTACAGAGCATTCAAAAATAAAAGTACAAAAGTATCAAATGTTGCAGCACACCTAATATCACATAAACATGAAATAACAAACTACGAAAATAACCTAACCATACTTGAAATAAATAATAACTCAATAGAATTAAAATCACTAGAAAAATACCACATTTATAAAAACACACACAACAATTTAATGAACCTACAGAAGACATACTATATAAAAACATCGTACACGCAGATCAAGAGAAAATGCTTGTAACATCAACAAATACCAACATCACGGACCGAACATCTACACCAGAAAAATATCAGTGATTCGACAATGATCAAGTGACCGAAAGGTGCCTCATCACAACAAGGTAAAATTATTGCACTTAGTGGTGGATAAAAGTATTTACAATAGTAATATATCAACTTCATATATATATATAATGTGTTGCATTACTTTTTGAATCTCAACTCCTCTATGATGATGCCTCTATACAATGAGTTACGTCAGCTGATTACTCTCTGCTGTCATAATCTTCCAACCTGACAATTTCTGTCAATGTGTTTGCAATAGTTACCTGCATGGTATCATCTTTGCTTAACACCTGACAACAGTAATTTTGTAACTCTTTGCCAATTTTGAAAATTCATTTCATTCCATAAAGTATTGTCATCAGATGCAATTAATTGATTTTGCTCTTAATTTTCTTGTGCGATGCTAGGCCACAGTTTTTGGAGAATTCAGAGCCTATCTAATTTCTTCACACATTTTGTTGGATAAATAAATGAATATTTATTGTTACTTATTTAATTATTATTCCTCTAGCAGATGGTTCTAATTTTTGATGTTTTAATATAGACCATATTATTTTTCTGTATCACTGTTTTTTCTTTATCACAAAATATGATCAACCGAAGGATCAGTGACAACTTAATCTATTGGTTGTATCTATGCCATCATGTTTGGTGGTAGAAATTTCACCATCTGGTAATCTCTCTTTACTAGGGTGACACGATACTTTGTTTGTAAATGACATAGCTTTTATAAGAATTTAAATCTGTAAAGAACTTAATCATTAAACAACAATAACCTTTGTTGTAAATATTTAAACATCCTTGAAGTACATTTCGCCAACACAGTTAGCAAGTGTTATAATATAGATTTTTGTACAGTTTTCTTGTAGAATCTATAGATTTTGTTCTTGTATAATCTTTGTATAGGTTTTTGTGTCTAAAGAACCTCTTTGTAGCTACAAATTTTCGAAAACCTATCTTGAAACATATTTTTGTTGTAAATCAAATTAATTTTAATGGGTTAGAAGAATATGCACATTGGTATTTTAAAAAGTTCTAGATTGATTCCCAGTCAACAAAAGTCAAATTTTAAATTTCTATAAGCTCCATTACAAGAAAACTCACTCATACTCTACCTTGAAATCTTTGGCTCTGGAATCCAATTTTGAGAACTTTTTAAAAGAGTTTTGTAATTTAACTCCAATTTCTAATAATTAAACACTTGATAAAGGGAAAATTTACTTTGTTAACAATCTTTTCAAGTGTTATTTTATAGTCTTCTCTTGTCATGTTGTCATCTGAAAAAATATTACCACCTACATCAGGTTAGAAAGGTTTTGTCTACCTTTCCATCAAGACAACCCACACTGGTAGCAGAAGAGTGACTCTTAATGTTTTATTGAGTTAAGTTCAGTTATTTGTAATGTTGATCATGTAGTAAAACATCCAGTTCACATTGTTTCTAAAACCAAATATGTGAAATTACAATTTTAGGACTTTTCAACATGCTTCTCTCATTCAAACTGTCTTTACTCGCAATATGAAAATTTTCAATATTTATTATTTACATAATATCTTCCATTTTACTTCCAGGCAGAAATAGTTTGTAGGCAGTATAGTAAGATTTTAGTCAATAATTCTTCAGTAACAATACAAAATTGTATGGTGTTTTTATCTCGGTATTATAAACCAATTTTTATGTTTAGTTGCCATTTTATGTTACTCTTGATGAGCTTATACAATAAAAAATATACAATGAATACAAAATGTTGCTTGTGATATTCACAATTAGGAGTATTAATTGATGAAAATAAAATAAGACATTTATCTATGAATGCAGAGTGAGCCACTTTCTAGTATAAAATCTAAATTCTGAACTTTAATAAAGAGACTATGTATCTATACTTTTTCATACTGACCACTTTTACATTAATCTAGATATACTGTTTACATAGTAGCAGCCCTAGTTTAGTTGTAAGGTAGATAGATAAATAAAGTAAGTTTTATGGTCCCATTTGATTATTGCTTTATCTTTTTGGATTCACAAAATATATGGAAGAACAGGGTCGAAAGTAGTGAGACTGTATTGTGTTTGTCAAGAACAATTGTTTTTTAACAATTAAATAAAAAATGAGATATTTTTACACCTACAATAAGTTTTAATTGGTACGAAAGGTGATGACTGTATACAAACAACGTATTTACATTGAATTGTTTTTTTTATTCTAATGAACTGGGTATCCTACTTTTAACCTACTAATAAGATATTAATATTGTTAAAAAGATGAGTTACTAGACTTTAAAACAGCCAACATTTATTTTAAAAAATTAAGCCAAGAAAAAAATAAACATTAAAAATACAGCAGTGTAAATGCTTTCATGTGGCGCTTCTGATAAAATATATATTTGGTGAACTACCTATTTGTTTATAAGACTCAGCACTAATATCTGATGAAGACATGGTAATAGCGAAACAGTTATTACTTTTTTTCAAATAAAAGTTAATTAGTGAAAATGGGAAACATTGTTTTATTCTATTTGAAAATTTTACCAGACTTTATGGAATGCTAGTTTTAAAATTTAAATATGGTTTTAAAATCTTAGCTTACTTTCTTCCTCAGACAGATCTTCTCCAAGACACTGCAGAACAGCCCGCAAGTCTGATGCACTGATATAACCTCGGTTGTGTTTATCAAAAACCTTAACAAAAATTAAATGCATAAAACATCAAAAGTGATTTTTAGTGAAACTAAAAGTTAAGCCAAACTAAATAGAAAAACTATTGAAAATAATTTTAATTAACAATTCCATACTGTATGTCTTATACACACACACACACACTCACACACACACACACACACACACACACACACACACACACACACACACACACACACTGAAAAAAACCCACTACACCTTACTCCACTGGCACAAGAATGACGTTTTTATTTACCAAAACCCACCTACTGTTAACTTCATAGCAAGTTTGGCTAAAACAAGACTTAACAGCTTTGAACAATGCACTGACCTAGTACGAAACAAGACTGCTGAAAAATATCAGTAGCTAGTGTTGTTCTTTGCCAATTGATATCAAAAGTAGTAATTTAATGAATCATTGTCTATTTCTAATTAATGTAAATTACAGGTTTTGTAAGATGACTGATAATGAGTTCTGAAAAATGACTAAGCATTAAAATATTTTTTTTTGGGAAATTCCTTAGGACAAATGTAAGATAACTACCGGTTTAACTTGAGAAGTGGTAGTCTCTATTACTTCAAGGCCTGCTATTTGTCAATTAACAGTGGCTATTAAAAAATCATAAAAATTATAAATCAAAGTAATATATATTGCACTGTACTAGAAAAGAGAAAAATTATAAACTTTAAAACTAAAATATTTCTTGAAAATAATTTATATTAAATAAATTTGAAATTAGATCAGACTTTTTAGTGAAATTGAAATTTTTAATTAGTTATCTTGGTAAAGCTGTTAGACTTACTCATGATAAACCAGCAACAATGTAAGCAATAGCTTACATAAGGCACTTTATTTTAAAAGCTAATTGATTTCTTTCTAGAGATAATATCGTGGGTTTAACTGCATGGAATTTTATTTTCCTTCAAACCTATAAATATTTGTAGGCTACCACAGATAAAAAGGTGTTTGAATTTAGCAAAAACATTTTAATTCCTAAATCAATAGAGATTTTAAAAAATCAATATTTTTCAATTTTCCTCCTCTCCACCATTAATTTTTAATTTTATTTCACTTAAACATTATGTTAATCTTGATAAATGGATTTTGAATTATGTTTCATAAAACATAAAAACATGTAATTTCAACACATCAATACAAAGCATTTATCTCTTAACTCTTAATAACTTAAAATATCAGAGACACAATAGCAAAAATAAAGGTTTTTGTAGGAGATGTTATTAGTAAAACATTAGTTTGAATCCAGTAATAAACCCACATTCAGACAAGGCTGTAATTATTATCCTACTTTCTATATAAGTTAGACTGCCATATTCTACAATTTGTTTATTTTTATAATTCATCTCCACTCTGGTTTCTATGAAGACCATTTCAATTATTGAATTTTACTCCTTGAGTATACACTAAGGAAAGAAGGAAAAGCAACAATTGAATATTATAATATTTATAACAGTGAAATGCAGGTGCATTAAGGGTGCAAGAGAAATAATGAGACAGATCTTCTTGCATAGTGTAGAGAAAGAAATCACACAATGTCACTGATTATCTTTTATATTTAAAAAATTCGGAGTTGGTTTTTTGTGCTAAAATAGCATAATAAAATTAAGAATCAGATTTTTCATTCTATGAAGAAATATTATTTAAGGTTTTTAAAAGAATAATATATAGAGAACAACCTTGTTAACTTTATGATTCACACTTGCTCTATATACTCTGATATCTCAACATCTCTTTTTTAAAACATTTGTTACTGAGTTTTGTAGGCTTAGTTAGTTTGCTTTAAGAAAATATAAATACTACCTTACAAATGTATATTGGTTATTTTCTTACCCTAAAGGCATCACGCAGTTCCTTTTCTTCTTGATCAGCAGTGTCCTCAGTGGTTGCCCCCATGTTTGAAGCAATTTCAACAAATTCTTCAAAACTGAAGTATCCATCACCTTTAAATAAAGGAAATAAATTTTTTTCTTGCCTCTATTTTGAAATATTTAATATAAGTCTGCACAATACTGTTTACTTTGAATCAGGATGAGGGAAATGTTAACATTATAATATACAAATTGGTATTGTATCAATTTGTCTTTAAGGGTCAATCTTAATATCAACTAAAATAATTGTTATGCAGTCCTTTAACATCAAATTTAAATAAATAATTTCAACAAAAAGGTTTTCAACTACTTGGGATTCTTATGTCACCAATCAAACTGGTGTTAGTGAGTCACAAACTGGGTTAATGAGTGACAAAAAAGGATATAAATGAAACTAATACTTCTGTATTACATTAGTTAATAATAGTAATTAATGTTTAGTAAAGAAATCAAATGTATAAAAAAACTGTATGTGTATATGGTGAAAGTTAATAGAATACTTATAACTTTAAATAAATTTTACAAAAAACATTAAAGACATTCTCAATTACAGTTGTAAAATTAATTTAAAATTATAAATATTTAATTTTTTGTTACATAGTTGAATGAATTTCAGTTGCAAATAGGAATACTGTATTATGCATGATTTGTTTATGAATATTGAATGGGTTCAATGAAGCATAATGTCATTTAAAGGGCTCTAATTTGAAATTAAGTTTTATACAATACCGTCAATATCAACTTCCTGTAGCATCTGTTGGAGTTCTTCTTCCCTTGCAAACTGTCCTAAACTTCGCATGACTCTTCCAAGCTCTTCTTGAGTGATGCTTCCATCTCCATCTTTGTCAAAAAGTCGGAAAGCTTCACGGAAGTCTTAAAGCAAAATAATTTTAATGGATTATTTCATTAAGCATACATCTTTAACACAGGAAGACTATTATTAAATTATTTTATGAGAAAAGGAATAACAAATCTTAACAAAGTAAATGATCCAACTCTATATCTTGCTCTAAATTAGTGAAAGATATTCAGGAAATCATTTCAGATTTATCAATGATTAAAAGCATGGATTAGGTAAAATGATTAAATAAAATGAAATTGCAAAAGTTGTGATAGAGAAAATTTCTTTATCACAAATATAATGTTCAATATCTACTTTAAAAATTTAATGAATAACTATGCTTAAAACAAGGAGGGTCTATTGTAGAATTAAAAGAAATAAAGTATTACAGTTCTAAATATGTGACTGTACAAAATAAGAAGACCCATTTAAAATAACTTACTATAAGAGGCTAGTAAAATATAACATCAGAAAATAAAGTTAAATACAAAGGAAATGAAGTATTTGAAATATTATGACTGTTGAAAAAAATATCTTAAAAATACCAAAATGTGTTTTGAGTACTAACATACTAACGAAACAAAAATAAATTTACATGAAAGAGAGAAATATTTTTTGTAAATTGAAACAAACAATAAATAGTAGATATTTGGAATAGAAAGAACACTTAAAAAAAGATAAAGTAGAAAGGACAAGTCATAAATTGGAATTGATGAAGTGAAAAATACTAAAACTTTAAAAGGAAAGAAAATTGGCCAGGGCTAAGAAAAAATGACAAAAATTTTGTGTAAAAAACATAAATGAAAATGAAGTATTTGGTAGAAATGTTGACATTAATAGAAATTTCACTTACTTTACATATCTTAAGACTTATTATTTAGATTAGGTGCCCAAAGAGTGCAGTGAGACAGGTTTTTGAAGGGTTTATATAGACCTTCTTCAGAAGTATTATAAGTTTAATTTTAATCTTTTATCAGCTGTAAAAATGAGTTATTTTATCTTACCCAGTTTTGTAACAAATTTCAAACGATTTTAAATATTTTAAATATTAAACCTCAAAATAATTTTACTATAAAACAAGTTGATGTTAAAGTGCGATCTGTTAATAAAATGCTTGTACAATGTCCGTAAAAGACTTCAATGTGTCTTGATTTTTAATGGCTGCATATTTGAGAAATAAATCACACAGAGAGCACCTAAACTGACTAGCCATGCTTTTGTCAATGGGAAAACTGCTATAACAGAGGATGCAGTTTTTAATGAACTTACAAACAACTGTCTTAGATTCAATATGTTTTTATAAAGTTGTGGATATTAGAGTTAGTTTTTAATGCCTTGTTACTCCTTGCAAGCTCTTAAGTTGATATCATTTAATTTAAATTTAAGTAAGTTATAACACCTACATAATTAACATTCATTGAGTAATCTTTAAATTTGAACATAATATTTAAATTATGAACAAATTTAATTAACTAAGTTTAACCCTTCGAGCGACAATGACATAATTTTGTCTTGGGGTACAAATTAGCTCTCAGTCCCTCTAGGAATCCCAAACCCATCCCTCTCAGCTTTCCCTTCCCATAGACGGAATGTCTTACTGTACAGCGTACAGAGGGCCTATAAAGGCTTTTTATCTTATACAAATTCCAGTAACAAAGCAAGTTTGTTCTCTAGCTTTTATGATAAAAGTATAACCGGTGAAACCCAATTAAACTTAATTAGCAAGCAAGTAATAGCAAAAGTGTAATAAGTAATTAACAACCAGCTCGTCATGAACAGCAACAAGATTTCGATACTTAATCTTAAAGTAAAAATAAACACTTCATTTATAAATGTTTTAACTTTAATTTTAGTAAGATTATTCTAAATTTTTATACTTCATACTTTATACCTAAATAATAACTAACTGAAATTGAATACATACATAATGCATGGGAGAAAACGAAAAACCTCAAACTTACCAAATAGGTAAAATAACGTGGCCCTCAGTTGATATTATTTGTAACAAAATAATAATTATTATTGCAATAGATGTTCTTCTCAAAAATAACTACTAAAATATTTTTTACAAATCAAGATTAATATTCCATGAATTAAAAAATATACGTGTAATAGATTAGGTTGTCCATGTTGTTAGACATATTTAAGTGAAAACTTAAATATACGTCATCTTTGCGTTAATGCATATCTTTACAATATGTGCAAAAGATATGTCATCATTACTTGCATATACCTAAAGAAACAATAAGTTTTAAAAACTTTCTTTAAATTTTAATTTCATGAAAGTCAAAATATTGTAAATTTTACCTTAAAATGCCTGAAATGAAAAGAAACATGCAGTTTTTGTGTTGTATATCTTGAGGTTTTTATAAAAATTATCTCAAAATCTTCTCCCTGTTTTTCTTATGTCAAAAGCTGGGACAGTTGTTGCATGTAATCTTGTATACGCCTGCCCTGGTGTGTTTTTGAACTGAGTTTTTAAACACATCAGGATAAACACAAAAGGGCAGGTGTATACAAGAGAACATGCAACAACTGTCCCAGCTTTCACATAGGACAAACAGGGAGAACATTTACCACAAGATATGAGGAACACGTAAAACAGATAAAAAAGACACAAGTCACATCAAATTTCGCCATACACATACAAAACACACTACACTCACAGACTGACATAGACACCAACCTAAAAGTTCTACATTACATCAATAAAAGCAAAAAACTTGACACTGTAGAAAACTATGAGATATATAAACACCATAAATACTATCCACAACACACTCTAAATGACAAAACACACTCCCAATCAAACACTATATTTGAGCACATAATTAACAATTACTCTATGAACAATAACACACCACAGAACAAAAATACATCACAGACTCACACCAACACAACACACCTGAGCAACTGTTTTGTCAGTATTTCACAGCATTGAAAAATGCGCTGACCTAGCGTGAAACGCGTCTGCTGAATAAATCAGTAAGTAGTGTTTTTTTGCCAAGATAATACTAACAAGTGAAAAAAACATGTTCTGTGTATTAATATAATTTAAAATGACTTATAACTGGTAATATTAAAATTATAAAATGTTATATAATGATTGACTTTATAAATATAACTGTATTAAATATATATTAAAACATATTTACGGTTTTAAGCCTTTTATATGTCTATAATTATGACCAATCAAATTCAGGTGTTTAAATAAGTAAATGTGTAAAATCTTCTTTATTGACTAAAAGGATGTCTCACTCAGAAACTGCCTTGTAACTAGGAGTTATCTTATCAAAAAGCACAACTTTATCTTATCAAAGCTAAACAATATTAAAGGCAGCACACTGAGAAATCACAAGAGAATGGAAAGGAACTAAAATATTTACAAATTCATTCACTATTCAGAGAAAAGAAATTAATTACCAACTCAAGATATTGATTGCGACCTTTCATTGTTGGAACATTGATTAATGACGTTTCACGCCAACCTCCTCTAAAAGTCATTAATGAACACTTTCAGTCTATCATGCAGTACAAGCTCTAAATACTATATATTTGTGGGTATGGAGTTGGATCATTATGAGAAGATAAGACAATATCAGGACGCTATTGAATCCTGACTGAAGATTAATCATTTGTCAAGTATATAAGTTTTATCAAGATTAAAACCTTACTAAATGATTTTTTGTAGACTTTACAATATAGGTCTGTAGTCTTCATAAGGGCCATGTAAGTATTACAACTAGTAGAAACATTGACAAGAGTAAATTAGCTAGTTAGAAATATTGTACAATTGATCATTAGAATCCTGATTGTACAAAACATCAGAATCTTATTATTGTAACATCTTATGATTTTTTAAATCTTTTACCTGTTGCCAGAAATCTTTTATCCTTATTCTCTACAGGTGATTTCAAGTCTATTCCAGGTTTTGAAAATGATTCCAGCACACTTCAAGGAGAATGGTTATAGAGAGAGCCTTTAGCAACATTTACGCCTTAGAAATAAAACCTATTAAAGTATAATTAAAGTGTACTTAACTAAGTGAATACGTAATGGATTACTTGGTGTACCATTTCAAAACATTCGTTCCTATTACGTATTCACTTAGTTATGCACTTTTTAATTATAGTTTAATCAGTGAATTCAAGATGAAAACATCAAGAAACTATTCAAGTAGTTGCATGCAGCATTTAATTTCTTGTTCAGTTCAAGTACAGTTTTAAATTTGCCTGGGTGAGTTCCAAAGTTTTATTGGTCTGGTTTTACGTTACAAATTTGGGACTTTGACTGTCCCTCATTATCTGATATATTATCTTTCAGAGATCAAACTGATAAAACTCATGACCACTTTCAACGGGTCCAATATTCATATAATCAATCAAAGAGTCAAGGAACACACTAATTAAGCATTGAAAAATAAAAACAGTATGTGCTGACTATATTAGTAATTTACACTACACCCTTCATGTGAACTAATGTTACATGTAACCTTGTCTTTAGAACTTCTTGAAACTTTATACCATTACTTGCACATACATATAGTAATAATACTATTTAAAAACTGTCATTAACTTTAAATTATTGAAAGCCAGGATAATTTAAATTTTAACTTAAAAGTTAAAATTATGACTCTCTGAACTTTAAATTTTGTAAATTTGTGAAAACTTACTAAGACAGAAGGTTTTCGATCGCTATGTGGCGATCTTCATCAGTGTCTTCATTTCATCAAGATTATCACATAGCAATCGGAAACGTTCTGTCTCAGTAAGTTTTCACAAATTTACAAAATTTAAAGTTCAGATAGTTATAAACTATTGTTAAAGAGATTAATTAAGATTCACCAAATGTAATGGACTACAAAATTCAACAAATACAGTCGAACCTCTGTATAACGAAGTCGATTATCCAGAGAAAAAATTCGTTGTAGAGAGGTATTCGTTATTGAGAGTTTGTGTTGTAAAGAATGTTCCCACCCCATCTTACGCATATCGCACTACCTGCGGTAATAAAAGGGATACAGTACAATATCGCGAGCATAGTTAGTGTAATAGACCAATGTTAATATAGGATAATGTTTTATAAAGTCTCAATTTATTTGAAATTCAAGTTGTTAAAAATGTTTTATTGATGTTTCTTCATTGTATTAGATATCCACATTCAATATTTTTCATAGGGTCTACTCTGTATAGGCTATTATGATAAGTTATCTAATGCTTATGAAAACTTACTGGTAAATAAATACACTCACCAATTCATTTTCAGGAAGCATGACTTGAACGTAGTGGAATTTAATCGAAGCAAACTCAGTAAGCCGTAATTTAGTAACTGTATTATTGATTAACTGTATTACATTTATTAACTGCCTATACTGATTTTATTTGAATACACACAATCTATCAGTATTCTATTTTTATATACACAATTCAATTTCAAACAACACAAACTGTTTTATACATTACACAGACCGTATCCGGAGAAACAAATACTGTATTAAATTAAACATAAAATACGATGTACAGTAATACAGTACTGTAAATACAGTAACTTCGTATAGGTACTTTTTAAATCGTTTCTAGTTTTCAAAATTTTACTTGAAAAAGTTA
Source organism: Prosapia bicincta (assembly GCA_036971475.1). Lineage (NCBI taxonomy): Eukaryota > Metazoa > Arthropoda > Insecta > Hemiptera > Cercopidae > Prosapia > Prosapia bicincta. The sequence goes on along the minus strand of JBAIZL010000003.1, from coordinate 61,978,192 downwards.
GTAATTTTTTGTTGCATTTTACGTTTGAATAAAACATCATGTTCAATGAATGTTACACATTTATTCAGACAATCAAAAATGTTGTCTGGTACATCATCTTTCAGTTGAAATCATCGCCTGATGATTTTAAAAGCTTGTAAAACTTCATGATCTGTAGGGTTCTTCTCTTTGGAGTATGTCTTCATCGTCTGGAAAATTGAAAACAGCCAAATCTTCTTCTAGACAAATAAAATCTTCAAGTGGAACGTCATCAGCTACGTTTCCTAAACTCTTCAGAAAATCCCATTTCTTTTTTAATTCACTTAAAGTCATGTTGTCCTCACTGTCCTCTTCATGTGTGACCGAATTAAATCCAGCTTTGGAGAAACAATTAAAAACTGTTGTTTTCTTCACGTCATTCGTCCAAACTTTTGCCAATTCAGCGATGCAGTCCCTTAGATTAACAATGTTTTTGGGTACGATTTCATTGTTCTCTACGGTAGTCACAATCTTTTATAAAATTCTTTTTCTGTAGTGTAGCTTTAAATTTTGTATTACTCCCTGATCGAGTGGTTGAAGTATCGATATAACATTTGGTGGAAAGAAAAAAACATTGACACTCTTCAGTTTGGAATTGATGTCATGCGGATGTGCAGGGCAGTTGTCAATGAAAAGTGCAATTTTCCTTTTCTCTTTGGAGATCTGCTTGTCCAGCTTCAATATCCATTCAATGAAAATTTCGCTCGTCATCCACGCCTTTTTATTAAACGAGTAATCAACTTCTAAGGACTTGACAGATCGGAAACATCGTGGAGATTTGCTTTTTCCAATCACAAGCAATTTGAGTTTTTCTGTCCCTAACATGATGCATCATCAGGTCGGATTTAAAAACAACTCAGGCACAATGTTCTCCAAACTTTTTTAAAGCACTGACGTAAAAATCAAACCTGTATACAGATATCGACACTAAGAAGTTTCAATTAGACTGGGAGTGAGCGTGCCGGTGAGCTCGCTGTATCTAAGAAAATAAGCTGGGAGCGCATCTGTAAGGGAACCCAGAGCGTGCCGGAAAGCTAGCCGTGCTGAACGTGTTAAATGAACCGAACTATAACATGCAGTCAATTGTCGACATGTGTTTCGCCTACCATTCTTGGTTTTTTTTACCTTCCTGCTGAAAATAAACAATTACCTGGAAATGCCATTGTGAGCTGCCTATACTACATTTCTCCGGTTGAAATAGAAAAAAAACTTCGTTATTGAGAGGTCCGAAACTCGTTACATAGACCTAAATAAGCAGTATAACTTCTAAAATATAATGGGGCAAGATAAAAATTCATTATATAGAGGATTTCATTATCTGGAGGTTCATTATATAGAGGTTCGACTGTATATATATATATATAGCATATTTATAACATATATATAAAGCATATTTTCCAATTTTGTAAACTAAAAGCCTGTAATGTAACATGCAACCTTGCTTTTAGAATTTCAAACAAGATGAACAATTTGTTTAATAAATTGAAATTATGTGTTTCCACAGATGTTTACAAAACCAGTTGTTGAAAATGCCACAAATTCATTTTTCTTTTAATAGGAAAGTTTTTAAAGTACTCTAAGGACCATCTATAACTTATTACACTTTTACTATTACTTGCGACTAGACTTTTTGTTAACTAAAAGTTGTTAAATTGTTAACTTACACTCGGAGGAAACGTTTTCGTCTTATGACTTCTTCAGCCTCGTCGAAGTGTAAGTTAACAATTTAACAACTTTTAGTTAACAAAATGTCTGGTCGCAAGTAATAGCAAAAGTGTAATAAGTACAGTAATTATAACCAGCTCCTCATGAACAGCAACAAGATTTCGACCATCTATAAATTACATGATACTCTGTTTTCCTTGAGCATTTAGTAATAAATAATCATAAGGTAGAGTTATAAGGCGCTTATAGATTTTAGTTAACCTTCGAGAGGGTGCATAGATTTTCAAACAGGAGAGGGCGCATGCGGAGGCTTATTCCGCACAGAAAACCGTTTCAATTTAAACGGTTTTCTTTTTATATTTGGGTGACTTTATAATTAAATACTATACAAATACATTGTAAACCATTTCAGAAATAATTATTGCACAATTTTGAAATTCTAATCGTCATATTTCTAAAAATATCCTGAATCGTTAAAACGTCTAAGCAATGCATACTAGACCATTGTTTTCATTACGGGAGTGGCGTTTGTGGGTTATTTATCTATAATAAAGTAATTAAACATCTAAACATAAAAATATCTAATTGTGACCATACATATATTAATTTGAAATTTATTATAACATTTAGTGACAATAAGGAATGTTTTACTTCAAATATATAACTTTAGAAATTACTGGATGAAAATATATTGCTTTTATATTAAAATAAGATCTACAGTTAACTAAAACTAGCAGAAACTTAATCTTTGTTGAAAAAACAACTCATAATTGTTCATTTTCAACCTCACTAGTCACCGCTAGTGTAGCATTAACATGACCCAGTCTCATGAGAATTATGTTCCTTCTTTGTCTTACTGGTTCAGTATACTACAGCATTTTTTTGTTTTTACTAAAATATTCTTTTTTTATCATAGTCAAACTACACTGTAATCACTTCCTGCCGGATTTTTAGCGAAATTTTCTCTACAACGACAGATTGACAGATTTTCAAGAAATTTGCCACTTTCGTCATTTTCAGATTCCCCTATTATGTTTTCATTTGTTTCATTTTCAATTTCATTGTCTTCTTAGTCAGGTTCATCATCTGGTGGAGGCTCGTTTTCATCAAATGGTAAGCCATATTTCTTGAATTTCCTCTTTTTCGATATTGCCCAGCATTTTACATCTCCCCTCTTCAAATGAAACAACAGTAAAATGTAAAACTTAGATACTAAAGAGACATGCAACACTAAAATTATAACAACACTAAAATTATAACAACACAAAAACAGTAATTATTTAACTCCAAAAAGTCTTTTATAATGTAAATAGCCGTGCACGAGGAACTCGTACAAATAAGTTACACAAAAGGGTGCTTGCGGACGAAACCTCTGCAATCTGACTGCGATTGACAAAGATTAAATTCACACTAACGCTACTTGGAAAAAATTAACAAAAATAGGTTGGGCCGTTTCCTAGAATGCAGGTTGTGGAGTAACGAGCTGGAAATAAACATCTGACAACTGGAAAGATGTTTTCATAACAAATAATGATAGGTGCCGAGAAAAACTCCGCATGCGCCCTCATGAAGGTTAAATAACCTTTAAAGATCTTATAAATCAACTATATTTAGCTACAATGACAAACTCAATAAGAAGCTAAAATATTAGTCTTATGTTTTATAATTCTAGAGCAAACCAAGGTGACCTAGAACTACCAGAGACTTAGTGCTAAATAAGAATAGAAGAAATATACTATATAGAGAATAATATTTTTCAGTTTCTATTGTACTTTCTCACTTTCATATTGATCAGTTCTGAAAATTTGTAGTTTTATTTGTGACAAGATCATCAATGATTAGTGTGACCGATTTTACTTTTCTTTATCAATTTCAAGTGATTAAAATTTGAAAAACTACTCTTTAATTTCAAATCTTAATCTGCAACTGTAGATGAAGAAATTACTTTCATAATTGTAAAATTATTCCTGAAATCATATTGGCATCTCTGATTACATATTAATAATAATAATCACTCCTTTTATACCATTAAAATATACAACATCAAGACCACTGTGGTACAATATATTACAATGAAACATTGGAAGCAACCCAAATATAACGGAAATAATAAAAAATAACAGATAATACAAGTTACTTAAGATTAAAGTCACTCTAGTTTGTAATTTCTTGTTTGCTAGATTGTAATTTTGTAATAAGACCCTCTGATGATGATATGGTCATCGAAATGTACTATAGGGTTTAATCTTAAATAACTTGTATTATCTGTTATTTTTGTGGTATTGGGGTTGTTTCCAATATTTTCATTGTACCATTAAAATAGCTTAGTGTAAACAGGGTAATTGCTTTACTTGGATCTTATGGTATTCTAGGAAGGTAATATGAACAGAACTGTGCTTAGATTGCTTTTTGCTTGAAAAATAGTAACAAACAAAACTTGGAAAAAATAATAATATTTCTTATATGACATGACTAGAAGTTGGCTTTGTCCTAATTAAAGAAGTTAGAATTCTATTATATAAAGTGGAGCGGAAAAATGATTATTCAACATATCGGGAACTAAAAGCAGTGATAATTTACAAAAGTAGATAGATTATATGACATTGTTACTCATATAAATAATTTATATGTGTAACATATAAATATATAAATATAAATGCAACCTAAGTTAATGCAACTTATGTCTAAGGTAAGCGCTAAGATTACATTATTTATATAAGTAATAAAATATATTATGGTTTAAATGAATAAACTGTCTAGGGTATAAAGCTCACACTAATTGATAACAGAAATGGCTTATATTTCAGTTGTGACAATGAAGGCAAAGCCTGAGCAACAGATTCCTGAATCAAGTCTACTTTTTTTAATAATGTCTGCTATTATCATTGTCCAATTATACCAAGTTTTCCTAAATACATTAAGTTAGAACTAATTGTGTTAATTTTAGCGAAATACAGTATTAAAAAAAATGAAAATGTGAATTAATATTTAAAATTTATATGTGAACTTTAATATTTAAAAATATTTATAGAAATGATAAACCGTGTTGTCAATCTATTAATTTACATAACAAATAACTGATAAAATAAATTTTTAAGGTTTTCTTGAAAATTTATATTGTTTAAATTGTCTTGCTTAAATTATCTTGTTTAATTAAATTTATCTTGAAAATAAAATTCCCAATATCATTTATTCAAGATATCTTTTGTTTTCCAAATTTTCGGCAAACACCTTAACTTTAAATATGTAACATGCCAAGTTTCTGTTTTAATATACAGCTTTAAAGATAAAGTCAACTAAAATTATATCAAAAATAAAATTATATGGCGAAACAAAAATAATTTATGAAAAACCCTCAGATTTAAATCAAAGAGAGGCAGAATGATTGTTAAAAGGAGACTAAAGTAGGCATTTAATGTAGGGAGAATGGAAGCATGTTGGGAGAACACAAATAAAAAGTGAGTGACAAAAGATGAATCCTCCCATCTTAAAGAATTAAAACTTGAACTAGAATCAGTTGGTGATATTAAGTATAATTGCGAACTCTTATGAAATTGACATTAAACCTTAAGATTTCATAAGCCAGAGTTATTTCAAATATACACATTTAAGTATTGACTAGCTGTTATTTTAAAATATACTATATATCCTCTAATTCTGTAGTTTTACAGAGATAAACACAAAGAAAATATTTAATTGATTAACCTTACCATTCATTTGTGACTTGGGAATTCCTTGTTTGGGGAAAGTTTCTGCTGTTTTCATCTTTCCCTTCTTGAATGTTGTTTCCTGAGTGTTACCTGAAGGGTTCTCGCCAGAAGGGGATTCTTCTGTTTGACGAGTCTGCAAAAGAGGACAAAATTAATTAAATTTGTTTACGTGTGTGAAAGTAAAACACTCATCGTATTACTTTCAACCTAAATTTTTCTTTGTACAATCACTTCAAACTTACAATCTATATGCATTTTACTATATAAGATAGTATTTATATAATTGTTGCATGTTATATAATATTAATTACATACTTTTTTCAATTTCTGAATTAACTTCAGTTAATAATTAAGTGGTATTTATGAGAGATACTTCACGCCTCATTATACGAAAAAACAGTTTTTTAATAATGAAGGCAGTTCTAACAGAAAAGGTTAAATTCAGAATACAAAATATGATTTTTAGGGAAAAATATCTGTAAGTTAATAAATGATTTTACCAACTAGCTACTCTTGATGGCATTAGCCGCTGGCAATGGTTGGGCTGACTGCCACAGCGTTCGATCTGACAACACCGCATCCTTAACCTACCACAAACCCATTCCTATTCTACTTTAAATCAAAGTATAATTGAACATAGTTTGCTCAGCCTTATCATAGGTTAAAGGTAAACTTAAAGGTAAGCTTAGATGCCTAGACAGCCATAGTTTGCTTAATCTTACTACACAGCTAAGTGGTGAGCTTAGAAGCCTAGACAGCCATAGTTTGCTTAATCTTACTACACAGCTAAGTGGTGAACGTAGAAGCCTAGATAGCCATAATTTGCTTAATCTTACTACACAGCTAAGTGGTAAGATTAAAAGCCAAGACAGTCATAGTTTGCTTAATCTTACTACACAGCTAAGTGTTGAGCTTAGAAGCCAAGACAGCCATAGTTTGCTTAATCTTACTACACAGCTAAGTGGTAAGATTAAAAGCCTAGACAGCCATAGTTTGGCTAATCATACAATACAGATTAATGGTAAGCTTAAAGGACTAGACAGTCATAGTTTGCTTAGTCTTACCACACAATTAGGTGCTTAGTTAACAGGACTAATCAAATATAATTTGCTTAGTCTTAAAGTAGCTTAGTGGTAAGCTTAGGGGACTAGACTGTCATAGTTTGCTTAGTTTTATCACAGATTAATGGTAAGCGTAGAGGACTAGAGTGTCATAGTTGTCTTAATCTTACTACTTAGTTTAGTGGTCAGTTTGGAGGACTAGACTGTCACAGGTTGCTTAGTCTTACCATACAGCTTAATGGTAACCTTAGAGGACTAGAGTGTCATAGTTGACTTATTCTTACTACTTAGCTTAGTGGTAAGATTAGAGGACTAGACTGTCATAGTTGGCTTAGTCTTAACACACTGCTTAGTGGTAAGCTTAGAGGACTAGACTTTCATAATTGGCTTAGTCTTACCACACAGCTTAGTGGTAAGCTTAGAAGACTAGACTGCCATAGTTTGCTTAGTCTTACCACACAGCTTAATGGTAAGCTTAGAGGTCTAGACTGTCATAATTGGAAAAGCTTTAACACACAGCTAAGTGGTAAGCGTAGAGGACAAGACTGTCATTGTTTGCTTAGTCTACCATACAGCCTAATAGTAAGATTAGAGGACTAGAGTGTCATTGTTTGCTTAGTCTTACCATACAGCTTAATAGTAAGCTTAGAGGACTAGAGTGTCATAGTTGGCTTAGTCTTACTACTTAGCTTAGTGATAAGATTAGAGGACTAGACTGTCATAGTTGGCTTAGTCTTAACACACAGCTTAGTGGTGCTTAGAGGACTAAAGTGCTTTAGTTCGCTTAGTCTTAATACATAGCTTAATGGTAAGCTTAGAGGATTAGACTTTCTTAATTTACTTAGTCTTACCACACAGCTTAGTGGTAAGCTTAGAAGACTAGAGTGTAATAATCAGCTTAGTCTTACCACACAGTTTATCTCCACAGTTGGAGGAAGAGCAGTGGAGAGTTACTTGTAACGGTTCAGCCCTTTTTCCTGGGGGTAACTTTTTATCTTTATTAAAAATGTGTGTTAATTACTAATTAACAAATTAATTAACCTTACTAGGGCTCTAGTTCTCCGTCATAGCTCAGGCAGATACTGTCTGTCTATGGCGGTCTTCTTATCTTGAAGGTAGAACTAGGTTACTTGAAATGATAATTTAAAGCTTTAAAATAGAAAGTTATACAATTTATTAATCAATGACAAATTACAAAAGACCAAATGACACCAATGTGTCGAGTAATTAACTTTTAATTACTGCTAACTATTCCATACATTTTAACCTTTAAAATTTATATATATCTAGAAGGTAGTAACTTAAGTTTTCCAATTAAATTTTTAGAAATGAATATTCAAAGGACAATTTCTACCGTTCATGTGTTAACCATTTATCAATTAAAATTCAACTTAGTTAACATTAAAATACACTTTCTTTATTATTATCTAAAACTTACCTGGTTGTGCACATTACTTGTAAAACACTATAATACATATAATTAATTACTGCACATCGCTTTTGAACACTTAACACTTAACACATCGCTCCTACAAATCAGCGCTCTTAAACAAAAATGATATAAACTTTTACTTATTTGAAACACATAAATAATCGCTTCTGACTTCTTCTTTTGTTGTGTTAATAATATTTGGTACCGGCCTTGACATCTTAAAATTTGAATATTGGAAGCTTATAAATTTCTAAGTTATGTCCGAAAATGCCATCACGTCCGTCTCGTTCAAAGACTTTTGGAGAAGTGGGGTCGTTGCAAGGATACGCCAACGGAATTTTCAAACAAACTCCCACCCTTATTTATATATATGAATATTCTGATTGGTTCAGAAGTATCGCCTCATGCTTACGTCACATGGCGTGAGGTGGTTAATTACCCTAAGTTACTAACTCGTACGATATTTTTCTATTTCGCCCGCTAGGAGCGCTCACCACCAATGCTAGCTTCACAATGTGCACCAAGAAAACAAAAATTTTCTTTTATATTGGGACGATATAATTATTAAATAAAAATTAAATATATAAATGAATTTATATGTAACACCTTATTTTTAAGAGTGTTACATACTAAACATCACAACTCGGGTGCACATTTGTGTGTGTGTATGTGTGTGTGTGTGTGTGTGTGTGTGTGTGTGTGTGTGTGTGTGTGTGTGTGTGTGTGTGTGTGCGCGCGCGTGCGCGCGTGCGTGTGCGTGCGCGTGTGCATTTGCATGTGCGCGCGCGTGTGTGTGTGCATGTGTGTGTGTGTGTGTGTATGTGTGTGTGTGTGTGTGAGTGTGTGTGAGTGTGTGTGTGTGTGTGTGTGTGTGTGTGTGTGTGTGTGTGTGTGTGTGTGTCTAGGTGTGTAGGTATGTGTGTGTGTGTGTGTGTGTGTGTGTGTGTGTGAGAGTGAGTGTACGCGTGCCTGTGTGTTGTGTGTGTGTGTGTATGTGTGTGTGTGTGTGTGTGTGTGTGTGTGTGTGTGTGTGTGTGTGTGTGTGTGTGTGTGTGTGTGTGAGTGGGTATGCGTGCCTATGTGTTAGTATGTGTATGTGAGTGTGTGCTTTGTGTGAGTGTGTGTGTTGTGTAAATGTTTGGTGTGTGTGTGTGTGTGTGTGTGTGTGTGTGTGTGTCTGTGTCTGTGTCTGTGTCTGTCTGTGTGTGTGTGTGTGTGTGTGTGTGTGTGTGTGTGATTGAGTTTGTGTGTGTGTGTGTGTAAGTGTCCGTCTGTGTGTGTGTTGTGTGTATGTGTGTGTGTGCGTGATTGTGTGTGTGTGTGTTGTGTGTATGTGTGTGTGTGCGTGATTGTGTGTGTGTGTGTGTGTGTGTTGTGTGTGTGTGCGTTTGTTTGTGTGTGTGTGTGTTTGTGTATGTGTGTGTGTGTGTGTGTGTGTGTGTGTGTGTGTATGTGTGTGTGTATGTGTGTGTGTGTGTGTGTGTGTGTGTGTGTGTGTGTGTGTGTGTGTGTATGTGTGTGTGTGTGTGTGTGTGTGTGTGTGTGTGTGTGTGTGTGTGTGTGTGTGTGTGTGTGTGTGTGTGTGTGTGTGAGTGTGTGTGTGTATGTGTGTGTATGTGTGTGTGTGTGTGTGTGTGTGTGTGTGTGAGTGTGTGTGTGTATGTGTGTGTATGTGTGTGTGTGTGTGTGTGTGTGTGTGTGTGTGTGTGTGTGTGTGTGTGTGTGTGTGTGTGTGTGTGTTGGTCGCACGTATTGTGCGTCAAAATAATTTTACAACACATATAGCGCTACATATACTTCAGCCTAGTTGAGTAATCTTAGGGAGCTGAGAGCGCATCAAATCAACTTGATTATTAAAAATATAAACTCTCTCCAACGGACTGCAAATACAATGACGTAGCCCCGATTTTAGTTCAACACGAGATCACTCGTGTTTATATATCACTGCTCGGAGCAAAGCTGAGTAAACAAATGTGTTGGAGTCCTTATTTATTTGTTATGTACTTTTGGTTTTCAGCCTCAGTTGTAAACACTTTACTGTTGTAAAAAACGTGTTTCTGCGTTTCATGACAACAGTCTGTAGGTGTTATTAAAATCTACCTGACTGAAGTTTGCTAAAGGCCTACTTTCTGACAGTCGGAGAGTGAGCTGAGTAGATCATGTGACAATGTTTGCAGTTAATGTGGTATCAGGGCTGGTATAAGGATTTAAACGTGGTGGATGGATAAAAGTTTTTATGTTTGCCAACGTTGCTTATTTAAACAACGGGAAACTGACTATTCTCCTATAGTTGTGTGTACCTGTGTGTAAAACTAAGAGCTGGCATACATCTTATATGTAATGGGAATGACTTGAAGCAAAATTAAAATTAATAATGTAACTTGATAATATTAACAATTTCAATTAAGACTATGATTTGATAATTTTTTTGTAAACAGAAAAATGTATATAATCAGTACTTTAAGTTATTTGCAATAGTTAGAACTAGTTCCGATAGCCACGTCAGAGCACAGCATCTCGCGGGATAACTATTCCAATTCATATTCAGGATATGTTCACGAGTAGATAGATAGGTTAGATCAGAACATTATGGGCTCCTGGAGGAGAAAAACTGAGTCTATTTTCGTAGCCTGTATTGTATTGAAATACATCTTCAGTTTCAAATCAAAGAGACATTGTAGTCTAATAAATTAAAGGCAATGAACTTGTATTGTTAACCTACTCAAATGTTTACTGCAGTTTGTATAAAGTTTATTCTACATGAGATCCTTTGATATCCCTGATAGGTCCGACTCCGATGAATAAGGCAGGATTAGTTCTTACAATTAGCACTTACTTCAGATAACATTTATGTAATTAAGTTTTATATCTAAAGATATTTCCGATGTCTCTGTATTAATTATCTATATCTCTGCATAAAACAAACGAAAAGTAGTTATAAAATTAGCACTTACTTCAGATAACATTTATGTAATTAAGTTTTATATCTAAAGAAATTTCCGATGTCTCTGTATTAATTACCTACATCTCTGCATAAAACAAACGAAAAGTGATTAAAAAATGAGCACTTACATCAGATAACATTTATGTAATTAAGCTTTATATCTAAAGAAATTTCCGATGTCTCTGTATTAATTATCTATATCTCTGCATAAAACAAACGAAAAGTAGTTATAAAATTAGCACTTACTTCAGATAACATTTATGTAATTAAGTTTTATATCTAAAGAAATTTCCGATATCTCTGTATTAATTATCTATATCTCTGCATAAAACAAACGAAAAGTAGTTATAAAACTAGCTCTTACTTCAGATAACATTTATATAATTAAGTTTTATATCTAAAGAAACTTCCGATGTCTCTGTTTTAATTATCTATATTCTGCATAAAACAAACGAAAAGTAATTATAAAATTAGCACTTACTTCAGATAACATTTATGTAATTAAGTTTTATATCCAAAGAAGTTTCCGATATCTCTGTATTAATTATCTATATCTCTGCATAAAACCAACGAAAAGTAGTTATAAAATTAGCACTTACTTCAGATAACATTTATGTAATTAAGTTTTATATCTAAAGAAATTTCCGATATCTCTGTATTAATTATCTATATCTATGCATAAAACAAACGAAAAGTAATTAAAAAATGAGCACTTACTTCAGATAACATTTATGTAATTAAGTTTTACATCCAAAGAAATTTCCGATATCTCTGTATTAATTATCTATATCTCTCCATAAAACAAACGAAAAGTAGTTATAAAATTAGCACTTACTTCAGATAACATTTATGTAATTAAGTTTTATATCTAAAGAAATTTCCGATATCTCTGTATTAATTATCTATATCTCTGCATAAAACAAACGAAAAGTAGCTATAAAATTAGCACTTACTTCAGATAACATTTATGTAATTAAGTTTTATATCTAAAGAAATTCCCGATATCTCTGTATTAATTATCTATATCTGTGCATAAAACAAACGAAAAGTAATTATAAAATTAGCACTTACTTCAGATAACATTTATGTAATTAAGTTTTATATCTAAAGAAATTTCCGATATCTCTGTATTAATTATCTATATCTGTGCATAAAACAAACGAAAAGTAATTATAAAATTAGCACTTACTTCAGATAACATTTATGTAATTAAGTTTTATATCTAAAGAAATTCCCGATATCTCTGTATTAATTATCTATATCTGTGCATAAAACAAACGAAAAGTAATTATAAAATTAGCACTTACTTCAGATAACATTTATGTAATTAAGTTTTATATCTAAAGAAATTTCCGATATCTCTGTATTAATTATCTATATCTGTGCATAAAACAAACGAAAAGTAATTATAAAATTAGCACTTACTTCAGATAACATTTATGTAATTAAGTTTTATATCTAAAGAAATTCCCGATATCTCTGTATTAATTATCTATATCTGTGCATAAAACAAACGAAAAGTAATTATAAAATTAGCACTTACTTCAGATAACATTTATGTAATTAAGTTTTATATCTAAAGAAATTCCCGATATCTCTGTATTAATTATCTATATCTGTGCATAAAACAAACGAAAAGTAATTATAAAATTAGCACTTACTTCAGATAACATTTATGTAATTAAGTTTTATATCTAAAGAAATTTCCGATATCTCTGTATTAATTATCTATATCTCTGCATAAAACAAACGAAAAGTGATTAAAAAATTAGCACTTACTTCAGATAACATTTATGTAATTAAGTTTTATATCTAAAGAAATTTCCGATATCTCTGTATTAATTATCTATATCTCTGCATAAAACAAACGAAAAGTGATTAAAAAATGAGCACTTACTTCAGATAACATTTATGTAATTAATTTTTATATCTAAAGAAATTTCCGATATCTCTGTATTAATTATCTATATCTCTGCATAAAACAAACGAAAAGTAGCTATAAAATTAGTACTTACTTCAGATAACATTTATGTAATTAAGTTTTATATCTAAAGAAATTCCCGATATCTCTGTATTAATTATCTATATCTCTGCATAAAACAAACGAAAAGTAGTTATAAAATTAGCACTTACTTCAGATAACATTTATGTAATTAAGTTTTATATCTAAAGAAATTTCCGATATCTCTGTATTAATTATCTATATCTCTGCATAAAACAAAGGAAAAGTAGTTATAAAATTAGCACTTACTTCAGATAACATTTATGTAAATAAGTTTTATATCTAATGAAATTTTCGATATCTCTGTATTAATTATCTATATCGCTACATTAAACAAACGAAAACTACATTTAAAAATAAACACTTACTTCAGTTAACGTTTATGTAATTGAGTTTCATATGTAAAGAGTTTTTTTAGATATCTCTGTAACGTTTTTTATATATCTGAATCAAACAATCGAAAAGTACTTTTAAAAATGAGCACTTTGTTGAGTTAACATCTATGTAATTAAGTTTTATTCCTAAAAAATTTCGGATATCTCTGTAATAATTATTTATATCTCTGCATAAAACAAACGAAAAGTACCTTTTAAAATGATCACTTAGTTCAGTAAACATTTATGTAATTAAGTTTTATACTTAAAGAAATATACTTAAGAAATATCTGATATCTCTGAGTTAAACATATACATATCAGTTCTGCATAAAAAAAAACAAAAAGTGTCTACGAAAAGCAGAACTAAGTTTAGGCGATATGTCTGTAGTTTTTAAAACTGATGATTACTTTCTTAAATTTGAATCTAGTTTGACTTCGGCATGACTTGTGGGCTACAGAAGACGAAATAAAACATCTGGAATTAAAAACATTATTTTGCCACTTTTCTAACTTAAACCTTTCTAACGCACAATTGCCGAACATACTTACTGATTTTGAAGGCATTGTGAATCCGAAACTGACACTACAGCCCGTCAGGTTTGCGAAACTGATCGGGAAGAATTTTGTACCGGCATAGTGTCAATCAGGTCCTTAAGAACCAGTTTAGCTGCCAAGTATTTGAAGAATATGTCAAACGCCTTGTCAAAAGGATTTATTTAATTTTGGGGAAAAGTGTGTTGTTATTTCGTATATTTTATCCAAAGAACGGAATTTATATTACACACACACACACACACACACACACACACACACACACACACACACACACACACACACACACACACACACACACACAAAATACATACACAGCACACACACACACACAAATATATATATATATATATATATATATATATATTAAATATGGTGATATGTTTTCTTGTAATATAGTTAATAAATTAAAAATATTTCAAAAACAAGAATACTTTTAATAAATATATTTATTCAAAGCTTTTCAATATGATTTAATTTTGTAAAAATATTTCATTAGATAATTATTTTCCTGAAGATGCTGGTACTATTTTATAAAGCTTTGAATAAATATATTCATTAAAAGTATTCTTGTTTTTGAAATATTTTAAATTTATTTTATATATATACACCACTTACACTTTAATGTACTTAAACAAGAACCTTACTCGGTATATATGAATGTCGACTTTCGAGAACTATTAATTATGTGTTCTAATTTTCGAACTTATTATGTTACTAGCGGCTTCTTGTAGTACCATGTCAGTGGGATTTCCATTGTCATGTGGTACCGGTACTGTTCTATTTTCGGTTTCACTGCAGTGCAGGAAAGTTTTAGTTTGTCTTGGAATTAATTTTGTCTATTAAGTTGAATAATTTCTCATTTTTTGATATTATCTATATTTATTCGTTTATATTATATTATTTGTGTGTTTATAAATTTGTAATTGTTCCGAGATTAGGCCTAAAAATTACAAATGCTGAAGAGTTTAGAAACGAACGTTTCATTTGTACCAGTTTTCGACCGTCGGCAGTAGAGTGTCAGTTACGTAAATGAAACGGTTGTTTCGAAACCCGCCAGCAAGTAAGTTCAAAAATATTCACTTTGTTATGCAATAATTACGTATATATATATATATATATATATATATATATTTAATCTGTTCAAAATACATATTCGGCGCCCAATAAATACATTTAATAATAATAAAGGGAAGTGTGTATAAAGTGTGTGTGTGTGTTTGTGTTCATGTGTGTGTGTGTGTGTGTGTGTGTGTGTGTGTGTGTGTGTGTGTGTGTGTGTGTGTGTGTGTGTGTGTGTGTGTGTGTGTGTGTGTGTGAGTGTGTGAGTGGGAAAATAATGTGGGAAATAGTTAATAAACATAGAAATTCAGAGCATATGTTGTCAAAAACTAACTTAACAACAAGAGTTATTTTAGTAAGAATGCAATGACATGTTACAGTTGGCTCCAGTAATGTGGGTTAAAGAGCTTTATGTTTAGCTCTTTATATATATATATATATATATATATATATATATATATATATACATTTATAAGTGTGCGTGTGTGTGTGTGTGTGTGTGCGCGCGTCCGCTTGTGTGGGTGTTAGTGTGTGTGTGTGTGTGTGTGTGTGTGTGTGTGTGTGTGTGTGTGTGTGTGTGTGTGTGTGTGTGTGTGTGTGTGTGTGTGTGTGTGTGTGTATGTGTGTGTGTGTGTGTTGGTGTGTGTTTACTGAAATATTTAGTGTTTTCGTTTAACTGAACTATTTGATTATCAGAGCCTCTGTGGTCCATTTAATTTGGGTGACCTATGCTTTATCATACAGCTTGGGTTCGCTTCTGGAGCGAACCATGCCTCAGCCAAAACTGCAGAAATTCTGTTGAGCTCTGGAAACTTCACCTCCTCATCAGTACATCCCATTTTGAAGTTTTAGAAAATTTATCACTCCAAACATGTTTTTATCGACAATTTATTCAAACCAACGGTATTTCAACAATAATTGTTTTAACATTCGTCAAAACGTTCGTCACTGACTTAATACTGAGGTTTCAACAGTAGCTAGTAGGCAGGAATGATATTTTTTATATTTTTAGCCAGAGAGTGAGTTCAATTCAAGTATGCGAACCTGCTTAAGTGACCCTATAAATCAGACCATGAAGTTGTACGCCCTTTTCTAGCCCTTAAACTACCATATAGGTCGATCACTTCATATTATTTATAGCAATAATAATCAACTTGACTGTACGCTGAAAAAACAAACTAAAAAGAAAGTATTTTTTTCTAACAAACGAAATAATAAGTTCACTCTTACGATATTTCATTTATATTTGTAAATGAAAATCAACTACAATAAAAATATTGGAAAAAACAAGAATATCATAAACATAACAAAAAAAAACTAATAATACACGTTACCTTCTTCTAATAATAAACCCTTCTTGATCTTAAGCCCTAAGGGTGTACAGCAATCTTAGGTAACTTGTAATATTAATTTCTAATTTTTTTTGTGGTATTGGGGGTTTTACGATAATTTTATCATAGTATATTGTACCACTGTGCTCTTGATGTTGTATAAAATAAATTGTTGACATTTTTTAAAACATTTTGATAAATATTTATATTAATATTTTCTCGTTAAATGTAATAAATTAACATCTATTCCATAAAAATAGTTACAGTTTCTGTTAGTAGATAACCTGTTATTTCGTTTTACCGCGTGTGTACTGTGAAATTGCATTATTGTTCACATTAGGTTTCGTATACGGTCGATACATGGAGAGAAGGGGTGTGGCAAATTTGCAATGTTGCAACACCGCACGTCCAGTTTGTACGCTTTGAAACAACAATACTTGAATGAGTAATTACTTCCATGAGGTGAGAAAACACATGGCTCACCGAAACAGAAATTTTAAATACCAGCAAAAGCCTATTTGGTATCGTAGTAACCGTGTGTATTGACAGTTTTAGCAAATAGATATTCAACTAAATTTAGGATTATTTCACTGACAATATCGTTCTGTATGAACTAGATATTAAATACGAAGACAAGATGGCCTTTGGCGGTTTATTTTACAGCCTTATAGAACGAGGTAATGAGTAAAAGAAAGGAAAAATGATTTTGATGTTTTTTCAGGCAATCGGGTAATATAACTAATACTGACAACCAAGGGTAGAAGGGAATATAAATGGGGTTAGAGTAGGAACATAAGGCTACAACCATCTGATACGGGCAGTACGGTGAATCTGACGAGGGTCGAGTACTTGAAGTAGACCGACTTAGGGATAGTCGATATTTTCTGTCATGGTGACTTGTCACTGATATTTGTTTGTCACGGTGGTACCGATCACAAATTATGGAAAATGCCAGTTCCAGTGACAATGGATCGATCGGAAGTTGCGTCTGTTGTGATTGGGCAAAAAGTCACTAGATGAAACGGCTGTCAGACTGAAAAGTTACTGATATTTTATCACGGCTGTCATTGGTGGATTTGTCGCTGTCGCCGGTTCTACTCATTTACGTCGTGTTTGGGTGGTCGATTTGTGTCAGGTTTCAAGAAAGTGACGGCGTTGTGTATATTAGACGCTATTTCGCACTCGGTAGTTTGTTGTTAATTTCCTAGGAGTTTATTTTAAATAAAATGAGCCTTCTAACAAGATAGAGAGAGAGGTGTGGAATCGTTTCACCAGTGTGGCCTGCATGTTATTGGCACATACAGAGCAGTCTTTCAGTTTCCCTTGTCACCGTTAAAGTCACTGGATCGACCATCCTTAGATCGACTAACTATCGGGACCATAAAGTAAGTCAACATGTTCCACACACTTGTAAGAAGATGAATAAGGAAGGGTAGATGGGACACGTAAAACTAGAGAAAAATAATAAACTATTTAGGAAATAGAGAAAAAATACTTCCCGCGTGGGCAAAGTAGCCCGAGATTAAGAAATGCCCAGCGGCTACCTGTGTTATGAAGGAGAGAAGATTCATCGAAATAGAATGAATATGAATATCATAAAATGAACTATTCGAGTTAATCAAGCGGAGAGTGATTGATCTGCCAACGTTGAGACATACTTGTTTAATTTATTACTAGACAATATACGCTGATTATATTTTGTTCGTATAATTATAGGGTATAATTATTTTGTTCGTATATATTGTTCTGTGAAATTATAGGGAACGTTTGGAAGTCTAGACATAGGCAAACTTTAACTCCACACTGTTACACTGCCTCTTTTTGTCACCAAACACAAGCCGAGATTAGTGTAATTGAAGCTAAGGACAGTATAGGATCGTTAGCCCCCTTTACTTGACAAAAAATTAGACATAGAACATAAGTTCAAAACTTATGGTGTCTAAGTATAAAAATATTGTTTTGACATAGGTAGTTTACTGACAAGCTCATTATTAAACTGTCTCATTCTAAAAATAGATCGCTCGTTTTAGCAGATGAGGTAAACAAAAGTGCGGATCATGTAACCGTGTACTTGGCCTTGAGAGATCGCAGTAGACGAGACGGGGAGGGGGTAGAGGATTAGTAAGAATACTTTCCTACAATCATGATATGGACTGTCAAAACAATGATTTGCATGAGACGGTCGATATTAGATAAATTCGATGATAAATTAGCTTCGGTATGATATAACAATCTTGAAATATCTGTAGACATATCGGATGCAGAAGCTGTTGATTTATAGAACATTGTGAATTTGTAACATGTTTCAGAAGTGATAGTACACAAGAAATCCCATGCGATCTCTCAGGGTCAAGTTCACGGTAACAAGGACCGCACTATTCAAGGATAGGGCTGACGGAGAATCTGTTTATATCGACGCAATTTGGCAGCGGCGTTCTTTAGAGTACTCTGCTTGCTTTCTATTCCGATGTCCCAATAGTCTGTGAAAGGATTGGCTGCTGCTGTTGCACCTGAGCCATGCGATTAACGAACTTACGCTCGGGGAGCACGAGCTCAGGCGCACGAGCACACAGAAATTATAAAACGTAAAAATAAAAAATGTGTCATTCATCAGACTTTCCCATTCAAGTAAAACTTGAATGAAGAATATAGTTAATATCTATTAATTACATTTAATAAAATTTAGTTTTAATAAAATCCAGTTAATGTAGTTAATAATAAAATAAATAATTAATAAAATAATAAAGAAAATGTTTACATAGTGCTGAAAAATATACGGAATAAAGTTTTCTTCAACGAATTCAAATGAAATTGGTTCTTAAGAAGTGTCAGACAAGACAAAGGAAGTTTTCATTTAAAAAATTGGAATTAAAATATATAAATAGCTATCGTTATATAGAATTCACTATAGTAAAATGTATTGAGATATAAATTAATTTAAGCTTATTAGCTGATAAAAATATTGATTTTAATTTAATTTTAAATTAACATAAACATCTAACTTGATGTACAATAAATAACGCATCCTAACCTACGAGTTAAAACAGTTGTTCTAAAACATAACCTATAACAAAAGCTCAGCTGTTCTATAAAATCATGTGTTATCATTAATTTAAGCTAAATTGGGCCCGTTTATATCTCTGATGACGACAACTGAATGATTTTTCTCCCAAAGAATTTTTCACTTGAAAAAAACGTTCTTCGTTTTTATTTAAAAATCTAGTAATGATTAATAATTATATTAGTAATAAATCTCTTACTGCTTAAACTGTAGGGAAGTTTTGAAAGTTATTTTTTGAAAGTTATTTTTTTAAAGCATACATCCATATTTTCTAAGGTGATAAATTTTTCTACATTGGGCCTAGCAAGTAGCTTTCGCCTAGACAATAAGAATGTTTGATGCAAGTGGTCCTATGTATACAACAACTATAGTTTCCCTCATCTTCTAGGAGTACTGGACACACCACTCGCATTTCCAATCACACAAATAGTCTACAAATCCCTAAACAAAATACAACTGAACAATAATCACAAATATTCAATACTGGACAGGTGTAAATGCAAAAAACGGCCAAATCGGTTTGAACAAATTTGCCCAAACTTGATATTTCGTAAATTTGCAGACCTGTCTAGTATCAGTTGAATTATTTTTTAAACTCAATTTCCTAGCTGTAATTAAAACAATCTTATCACCAAAAACCTGATGAAAAAGAAACACACCACACGCCCATTTTGATAGCCCTATAAATTTACAAAGAATTGTTTTATGCTTTTCAACTTCAAACAAATTGTCTTGATAAAATAATTTATATTTTAGTTTTGCTGTAGTAAAATGGTTTCACTAAATTATTCCAGATCTATTACATTGATTGCCGTTGTCTGTGACAATTCAAAAGGAGATTTATAATTACAAAACATAATTAAATTATGTCAGTAATTACACGCAAAATACTGGTTCCAAACATAGTTAAAGCTACTTGCCTTAAAAGCCTAGTTTTTATAGGTCATTGCTTTTGTAAACTATTTATGTATAATTCAGGAGCAGTATAAGACTTTCGCAATATAATTCAAGTACATCATCAGAATTTTAATCATTGGGAGATAGGTTTCGGTGTGCGGTGTTAACTGAAACCAGACGGATTTTGAAGTTTTTAAAAGTTTTTATCAAGTAAACATTAAATTGGCCACTTTCATAACCATTATCATATTAAATTACTTCTATTAGCTCACACTCTCCTTATATATATATATATATATATATATATATATATATATATATATATATATATATATATATATATATATATATATATATAGTGCAAATTTTCAATCGTTAATAAAATACATTTTATCCCTCCAATCACGTTCAAACACATTTTTCTGTAATGAATGTCAATTGATGTTAAAACAGTTTTCTTCAAAAATTTATTCAATAATTAAATGACAAAAATTTGGGGAGGGGGTCTAGACGAGATTCGAACTGAGTATCTTCATGTATAAAGTCTAGCGCTTTTGGCACTAAGCCAACTTCCTCATAGCTATAATAGAAGTGTATTTCTAAAAGAAGTACTGTATATGGATTTTCCTTTGCGCCCATCTGGTTGTCGTCAAAACCTCCATTGTACAACCTTAAATTGTTACGAAGGTTACCATGCAATGTCATAAATAAAGCTCTAGGATAAAAAGTGAATGAAAAAATAAACAACCAAACTGGATTAACGGTATCGAATCTTGCTTCATACAAGGATAATGCAGAAAGAAAACGAGGAGAAACTACAACACAATGCAAGTGTCGAAAAAAAAGAAAGCGTATAAATAGTAACAAACAAAAATAACAGTCCAACACCAGACATACAAAGGAAAAAGGAAATGTGCTTTCCATTTTACCACTTAATATTGTTATTCTGACATATGTATATACATACATATTTATATTAATTGGAATTATAAAATAAAAAGAAACTAAAATAAAATTTTCTTTGTTGACTTAAGTAGGAATTGTTGAAATTTTGTTGTATTACTTGTTAATATTAAAGTTTTATAAGAAAATTTAAAATATTACAACTATTAAAACAAGTTGACTGTAAGCTTAGAGATTTCTATAAATATACGCTTACAATGCCCATAATATCCTTCAAAGTAACTGCATTTGGCGATGGGCGCGAATTTGAATGATAAAACCAACGTCTTCGTAAGCGCCGGCATGAACTTATTTATATCCGTGAAAAAATCTCCGTAGCAGAGGATGAAGTTCTTAAAGTGATGTAGAATCAATATTTTTTTGCAAAGTTGTAGTTAGTGAAAATATAAAGTTTGATTCTGAAACCTTGTTACCTGCAAGCCTTTAACTAGATTGGCGGTACATTAATGGAGTCAATGAAGGAAAAAAAGGATTTTACCTTGGAATTCTATGGAAATGAAAAAAAAACAAAATGTTTGTTAATAAAAACCTACATTTTAGTTCTCAACCATTTTTTACGTATATCTAGTAGTTTTAGGGTTAATAAAAAAAAGAAATGTTTTGAGAAATTTGGAAAATTTTAATTTTTTTAAAATCGTATTTTTTTATTTAAATAAGCATTTAAAAACCGGTGAAAGACTTTGAGCTCATTTTTTATACCAGGGGTCTCCAACCTTTTTTATTCAAGGGCCACATCGAAAACTTTTGGAGGAAAGGCGGGCCGGCAATATTTCAGGGCAGAAAGTCTAGACCCCCCCCCCATACATCCACGACGTTTTTTTCTAATCAAGAGCTCAGTGGTGGTTTTTGAGATTTTCTTGCATAGTTTTTTACTTGTTTACAGCTAGTTTTACACTTATAGAGAAATGACGTGGCAGGTGAGAGACGAGTACTGAACTCATATTTAATGGTAAAAATGCTTAAAAGGATATATATTACCAGATAAATTTTTTTTAGTGTGCTAGCATTCCCCGGGCCGGAAAAATCTCTTCGCCGGCCGGATGTAGCCCGCGGGCTGTAGGTTGGTGACCCTGCCTTATACTGAAACAAAGTAAATATTTCGGGGACTTTTATGGGAAAAAAGTCCCCTTTATTACGGGGTATTTTATTTTTCGTGAAATTGATGTAGGTTTTATTTCACACTTTTTTATAAACGAAAACGAAAATCCCATCTTATTTTCATCATAACTCGCTTAGTTATAATGCTATAAACTCCATTTGGAGCTCATTTGAAAGTTCTTTTCAAGTACTATGAAAAGCCTTGTATATATTTGCAAAAATGTGTCGGTTTACTGTTACTTAAACTCAAATACTTGGGTTCGAGTATTCACACACAAAAATTAACTGTTTAAATACCTATAAATCCCTTCAGATTCACCTTACAACATTCACTCAAAGATTAATCTTTTTGGTTTTTTATTAGCTTCAACTTTAAGAGGAACAAAAGTTTTCTAAATACGCATAGTTTTGAAGTTATTTATGAAAAACCGTGTTTTCAACCATTAATAACTGACGACAAAAACTTGATTAATAAGTGATTAAAATTTGTTCCTTCATCGATTCCTGGAGTTATTTTTGATAAAATTTCTTTCGCGAAAAGAGCCGGCATTCACCACCAGGCTAAAAGGAGGAGGTTTTCGGCACTGTGTCACGTTTGATCATTGAGGCACCCTCTAAGTACTCACCAATTTACACGCAAATCGATGAAGGATCAAAGTTTTCAGAGGGGAAAGCCTTCATTGACTGCACTAGATATAGCCTACTTGAATTTCATGCTAATTAAGTGCTCTTTAAATTTGGTAAGTATTTAAATTGGAAACAGTTTTTTAAACTTGTGTCTAATTTTAAACGTTATAATGGCAATTAGTTTTAAAAGCGTTCCTGGTTATATGAATCACTTTAAAAATACCAGGGAGGTCATTACCCCCTCCACAAAAGGTTCCGGTAATGCGGATAAAGCATTATATCTCTGATGAGGGAAAATATAAATTCCAAAAGCATCTTCTAGTCATCATCGTTTAGCGCCTATAAGAGAGTTTTGGAATCATTGTCAAACTTCCAGTTTAATATCTGACCCTCAACGTCAGACTTAGAATTCTCGTGAAAGACCCTCTTCTTTAGATTTCGATGTGTCGTGATAGAACCTCATAGTCACCTTTAAATGTAGTCATTTCACAGCCACGTTTAGATGTATATAAACCCTTAGATGTATATATTGTAATCCTTGGATGAATTTCTTTTTCTTGTTTTATATATACACAATTAAATGCCACTTTTATAAACAATAATATGTTATTTTAGTTTACTTCATACATTAAACCTTTTAATTGGCAATATCAGCATTATCAAAATCTTCTAAGTACCTTATAGTTCTATAACTATATCTGGACTGTTCAAATAATCATACTATGCTTAAAATATTAGTAATTCTTATTTTATCTGCTTGATTAAACAATCTTCAATAATCTGTATCTATTTTAGTCTTTTATTCTTAAGATTTCATCGAATACGCTAAAAATAGTATTATGTTTAGACTTTACTTGTGCTTGCCCTTCAATAAGTGTATTTATAATATTATTATTCTAAATTCTCAATCATATTCTTTCTTAAACCTTTTTGAGCATGTTTAATTAACTTCATATTATGTATCTCGAGGAAATCATGTTTATTATCTATACAATGTGTTGCTAAATTTGATTTATATATATTAGGTTTTTATATGCTTTTAAATGTTCTTTATACCTTTCTTTTATTCTCTTTTTAGTTTGTCCTACATAGTATTTTTGACACATTGTACATTTTATACTATAAATACCGCTTACATCCAACTTTAATTTAATTTATTATTTGTATTTATTATATTATTTATTTTATTGTTTGTATGATAAATTAGTTTAATATTAGTGTCTAAATAATTTTATAATCGGTTTAATTTCGAATCCGGTGAATATGGATTTAGACCAAATAGCTTCTTTATTATTAGTTGTATAGTGTTTTTTGTTAACATTATTTTCTAATTTTTTAATTATATTATTATTAAACTTATTAATTGTTTCTTGTTTATATCCATTCTTGTTGCTATTTGGTTATAACATTTAATTCTTTTAACTTATTTATATGATTTAACGGAATTTTATTCATTGTATATAAAACTGCCATTTTTTGATTATATTGATGATTTGAGTAATTAGCTATTATTTTATCTGTTTTAGTTGGGTTTCTGTAAATTGCAAAATCCAATTTATTAATTTCCCTAGAAATAGTAATATCTAAAAAATGTATTGCATTGTTTTTCTAGTTCGTGATAGCTTTAACGCTATCTAACTTAACAAATCTAATCTTGCAGGTTATAATGTATTATTATGCTCGTGTACTTTACAAAATGTGACATTAAATATGTAGTGTATATAAAGGCACGACCTGCTTAGAACATCTCAAGTTAAAAATGAGAAACATTGTAATAATAACGAGCATCAACCACGATCAATTTGTTTTATACTCGCATTTCAATGACATTACCATCAACAGTGAGTATATCTACGGCAATTATAAATTGTAATTATAACCAACTATAGCAAGTTATAGTTTAGAATCTGTATAGTTATACTTCCTGATGATGTTGACTTTGTTACTGAAACTAGTATGAGAGACTTGTGAGTTGGTTTTCGCTATTGTAATCTATACTCACAAGCTGAGAAATTTTGGAAGAAGAGAAACATTGTTAACAAAAACGGAACATGACCTTTTATAAGAAATAAATAGGTGTTATTATTATTGTTAAATTAAAACAGGTGCGAAGTATATAAAATGTAAGAGAAATCAAGTTATTTTTATTTTGTTTCACAAGAAATATTTTTTATATTTGAGTTTATTTTCCATAGCAGAGTATTGCGTATTCAAAAATTATTGCGACTACTGTCAGAAGAAAATTTTGTTGAGGCGAATTATGTTAAAAGGAGTTTATATGTTTGTTAGGAATCAAACACAACTAACAACTGGCAATATTGCAATTAATACCACTAAACAAACCTCCAATACCATGTATTTAACAAACAGTTTTAACTATGTGGTTTAATATATTAATAACAATCTTATACGTTTTAAACCTTACATACATTTCGATGACCAAGTCATCATCAGAGTACAAAGAAGCAACAAAATCAACTAAAACTGTTTTACTAAGTTTTGTTACTTGTTTTTAATTATACCCTCTAAAGATGACGAAACTGTCGTCGAAACGTGTATAAGAAATTAACCAGGATATCTTTCTTAATTTAATTAATGATTATATCTTGTGTTGTGGTATTGGGTGTTTGGTTAATTCTATCAATACGTTCCTTTGTTTATTATATTTTTAAATACCACTTACTCTATAAAATACTGAAATCATACCACATGATGGAGAAGTTCCTAACGGTTTAATCATTCAGTATGCTGATAATGGCAAAAGAGTTTAACTAGACTCACCATTAGGTTCCTTATCTGGTTCACAATGGGAGGAGGTG